>PVKS010048723.1:0-12303 GCA_004027875.1 Aplodontia rufa | reverse complement strand
GGTGGCAGGGAGTGCAGCATAGAGAGAGAGAGTTCTGATTTTTTTTTTTTTTTTTAACCTACAGAATTCATCACAGACACTCAGCCCTTTAAGACACAGGGGAAAACAGAACTGTGTTTTGACTTCTAATTTATCTTCTTAATATCCATTTCCCCATGCCCTGGAACAGGGCCAATGAGTCTCAAACATCACATTTCACTAGTGACCTTGAAAGTGTGATTCAACATCTCTTTTTGCAGTGATAAGATCTTTTAACCGAAAGAGACCGTTTTATGAGGCTGATACATTACAAAGAGCCAATAGGCAAACTGAAGCCCTGGGTTATTAAAGTCCTGGGAAAAATCAATGTGTTCTGAAGCCAGCATCCAGCTGCAACTTAAGCAACAGTGACCCAGAGTTCAGGAAAAGTGTTTGCCAGGGACTGAAGTAGCATCCAAAAGCGCTGCTCATTCACCAATTAGGAACATGACTTCAGGACAAGGGGACCCAAATCCTCAGAGCGGGTGGGTTTCTGTTCAGGAGGTAGAGTTTTATGTAACAGTAATTAGCAGGTTACCCTTAATCCCAGACTGCAGGTCTTCCGGAATCCAAGGGCTGGGCAAGAATTGAGAATCCGAAGGGAAATTGAGTTAAAGTAAACTAGGAAGGACATCCTGAAGGATGGAAAATGGAGGCAGGAATTAGAAGCTCAGGGATAGGAGAGAAGAGGTGGTGAATGGCACTCAGAGAAAGGTCAATGGAAGGTGTTAAGTAGGGCTGGCAGGCATCACAGGTCCTCGTGGTGGCAGAAGCATGGTGCGTGGGAAAGCCAGCTATGTTTAAAGGGACAGGGTCAGGCTGAAGGAAGGGAAAGCCAGCAGTACCATCTCCTAGGCCTGCTTCTCCCAGACCATCCCTCTGGCATCATGGAACTTCAGGACACCAGTGATGCTGCAGGCATCTGCTGCACAACACCAGCAGGACAGTGCCATGGAGAGCAGGGACATGCACATAACAGTTTGCAGTTACCGGCCCTAAATCCTTTGCTATGGTTCAGGTATGAGGTGTCTCCCATAAGCTTCTTTGTTAATGTAGGAATGTTGAGAGAGAGATAAAGTGATTGAATGAAGAGAATTGTAACCTCATCACTGGATTAACCCATTTGATAAATCACTAATTTGAGTGGATTACTATATGGGGTGGTCCTGTAGGCAGATGGGGGTGGCAGGAGGAGGTAGATCACTGGGGGTGTGCCTTTGGGGATTATCTCCTCCTATCTCCTCCTCATGTGCGCTCTCTCTCTCTCTCTCTCTCTCTCTCCTTCCCAGCTGCCAAGAGGTGAGCAGCTTTCCTCTACCATGCCCTTCCACCATGCTGATCTGCCTCACCTTGCCCAGGAGCACGGGAATCAGACAACCACGGAACCATGAGCCAAACTAAACTTGTTCTCCTCTACGCTGTTCTTGTCGAGTTTTTTGGTTACAGTGGCAAAAAACTAAGACACCCATTACAGAGGCACCGATGTGGCCCTTTCTCCTCTTCTTTCTTCCCTTTTCACACTCCAGATGGAGCATCAGAGCTGCCTGGAACCAGGCTTAACATATGTAGTCCAATCCTCCCATTTTACATACAGGAAAAGTAAGGCCCAGAGTGGAGATGTACCCACGGCAGTCATATGGCAAAAGAGCAGCTAGCCTGAGGCTGCACTCCAAGTCTCTTGACCTGAGCATCCTCTGTGATATATAGTTCAGAGCCATTTTGATTCAAGGAGTAATTTTAACTTATTTTTATTATACAATCAATCTTGCTTGTTAGGAAATACTCAAGGATATATGCAAAAATGTGGAGATGATGTGCTCCCCTGTTGCACTCACCCACAAGCACACACACCACATATAACCACTCTAACAGTTCAGCACGTGAGGGGTCAGAAGTTTGCAACCCTATGTCAGGAGGGAGATAAGAGGCCCTCCCCTGAGAATTGACCCCTCTCTGCAACACCAGAAAGTGGTCTTGATGTGCACCTCCAGGATGGAGAAGGATTCCAAGAAATGGGGCCCAGCTGCCCATTAACCTCCAATAAGTCAAACTATCCTCCCTGTCAAGGATAACCAGGGAATGCACTGCAGAGAGCAGAGCCTGAGAATAGGCAAGAAAGAGTGGAGACCTCTGCAGTGGGTGAGAAGCCAGGGAAAGGACTGCATGCGCTTGCTTCTGGGGAACCAGGAGACTTCTTGGATCCCACCATGTAGCCATGGTGAGCCTGGATGAGGGGAGGATATGGATAGATGTTCCGAATAATGTCCCATATCCTAACAGAAAACGCATAGCATGAAGATGCTCTCATAGGTGGTAAGCTCTTAACTCATTATACACTGACCTAATTCAGGGGTGAGTCCAGGTTTCCCACATCTTACATGCCCCCACCATTTGCGTGTGAATACTGCCCCTCATTCCTTACTGGGTGACCTTGGATAAAAGCATGGAAAACTCCTCTGTCCAGTGCTCGGCATATATAAAGTGCTCAAATGTTAGCCAGATGTATGGGTAGGTGCTTAATAAACACCAGTTGCTGTACTGATATAAGAACATCCTCTCTCGCTTGCACTCTCTAAACTGCTGAGGTTGGTTTTTCATCATAACCATTATCATTTATTAGAGACAAGACCGGTAGGTACTTAACATGCATTATCCCAGCTAATCCTCATAAAATCCCAGGAGGCAGGCATTACTAACCCATTGTACAGATGAGGAAACTGGCAATTCCTACCAGAGGCTAATGCAGCCCCTCCCAGATTATACCTTGTGGGGACCTGTAGGACTGGCATGGGTAGGAACTCAACTTCAGTTCTGTAACAGGAGTACCCAGGGTGATGGGCAGAGGAGGGGCAGAAAAAGGAACAGAGGTCATAAGGAAGAGAGGTAGGAAGAGGGAAAGCACCAAGGACAGAAACTGAAATAACTGCCAGGATAATTAGTGTGTTAGGATTACCTCTGATTGACAACCAGAAACTAGCAGGGGCTCAGCAGTTGGCCCTTTTCCTCCCTGAGGGCTCCCTCTGCCCTGGGCACAGGGATGGGAGATCTGTCAGCCACCTGTCCAGCAAGTAAGTGGCTTCCCTTCACACTCCTACAAAGATGCTACCTCTTTGGTCAGGCCAGGGGAAGACACACCTGGTTCCAGGCAAAGGTAGAGTTAGAAGCAGCTACCTCCGCAGAGCTGTAGCTTACCCCTTGCTGTGGCTTGAATGTCCTTACCAAAACTCTTGTTGAAATTTAATCTTGTCAAGTGCATGCCTACAATCACAGCAACTTGGGAAGCAGAGGCAGGAGGAAGGCAGTTCAAGGTCAGCCTCAGTAACTTAGGCCCTAAGCAACTTAGCGAGAACTTGTCTCAAAATAAAAAAAAAAAAAAAAAGAAAAAGAAAAAAGGAGGGCTGAGAATATAGTTCAGTGGTACAGCACCCCTGGATTCAGTTCAATTCCCAGTAAAAAAGAAAGAAGAAACAAACAACCTAAGAAATGTAATCCCCATTGCGAAGTATTAAAAGGGTAGAATTCAATCTGACTATGGTATTTGGAGGTAAGACATTTGGGAAGCAATTAACATTAAATGAGTTCATAATTATGGGGCCCTTTCTGATTGGATTGTGGTTTATAAGAAAAGGAGGAGAGTCCAGAGATAAGACATTCTGTCTCATCATGAGATGCCCTGAATCACCTTGAGACTCTGCAGTGAGTCCAACCAGCCTGAAGGCCCTCACTAAATACAGCTCTCAACCTTAGACTTCCCAGCATGGCTATAAGAAACACATTGCTTTATAATTTACTATGATATTCAGTTATAGCAACTTCAAATGTGTGAAGACAACTCTGTCTGGGTGTTCACCAGAGACCCAACTCTCTTGGGAGTGGTTTTGTCAGAAGCAAGAGGCTTCACTGTATCCCCAGCTCCCTGCACAGAGAAGGACCTCAATAAACACACTGAACCAGACCGAATGAATGAAGGGGATGGAGGAATGAGTGCTGTCCAAGGTAGCTGAGGTGTAGGCCTATCTGGGCATCCTTGCCTCCCCATGAAGGCCTGCGTCCCAATGGGCAGGCATCTCCTGCATGCATGGCACACATGGGTCCACATGTGAGGCCTGGACGCACGTATGCACAGACATGCAGGCAGGTATGTGTTCACTGGGGCATCCACAAGGAGCATAGGTTCACTCTTCCTCAATGATCCCAAAGCACAGCACTAGAAGACCTCAAGATATTGTTTGAACCCTATGTTACAACTCTGTCCATACCCAGAATTTCAGTAGAACTAGCTTCTGTGTTTTTTACATTTTACAGATTAAGAAATGCCTGCTTCTAACAAGCAGGACTTAGAAGCTTAGTAGCTTCCTGCATTTTGGCCTTTATAAAATTAAAGACCACTCAGAACACACACACACACACACACACACACACACGCACACACACAGTTGTTGTATCTAAGCTCTGAGTGGTGTGGTACCTGCTACCTGTCCTTCCTCCTAGCTAAGATTCAATCACACCCACAGTGAGCCCTTCAGGCCCTCAGGCCATCTCTACCTCCCACACTGGGCTTTTGCCTGTGTTGTTTGTTCCCTCTGCTGGGGACATTCTTCTCTCCCCCTTCACTCATTAAGTTCTACTCTGAAGGCTATAGCAGGAGAGAGCCTTATCTTACCTTTCTGCCTGGGCAAAATCTCCCCTCCAATGTCATCAGGTCTCTGCTTTGTTTTTCTACATCTGTGAGCCCCTGTGATGACCATTATTGTTACTATAGGCTCTGAAAAGTGAGGAGCTATGGCTACTAATACTCACTATTATGTGCCCAGAGTTTAGCAAGTTACCTGGGACAATATTTCCAGATAATACTGTATAAAGGAATAAAAGAATAAATGAATTCCCAACAACCCTGGAAATTCTCACTCCAAACTGTATCTTTGAAGGTATGCTTTCTTTTTAAGTTAGGTTTTTCTTTTTTTCCCATTAAAAAAGCATTATCTACATCTTGTAGAAAAAATAGAAAGTAGAAATTACACTCCTTCCCAGTGCCCAAAGTTACCCCCCAAACAGTAAAATTATGAAGCATCATTGCCAGAGGCACCCAGAAGGCTAAAGGGACTGGACCACTCTCCTGCTGTGATGTGGTCAGTGGTCATCCAGGCTGGTGTACAGTGTTGCTTCAAGAAGAGACTTGGGATGTGTCTTCTGAGCTCCTTCTCCATTCCCTCTCCCTAGAAAAGCAGGCCTTCATCATTGCTGCCTCTGAAAATGGTCAGGTCTCCAGTCCAAATGGAAAGAGGAGTTCCTCATGGAACACTTTGAAACATGAGATTTAAGAGCAAATATTTTCAAATTATAAATTCTCTTTTTAAAACAGAAGTAATAATATGAAACAGAAAGGCTCCAGATTCAGTTCATTTTAAATTTAAAGCAAGCAAATTGCTACTAGCAAAGAAATAACAAAAAGAAAAAAAAAAGAAATAACCAGGCACTGAAGGGAGAGGAAAAGGAAGAAAATCCAGATTAATAAGCCTGTAGGCATGGTCCAATTAGATTGTCTTCTTGCTCAGACTTTTGTGTACAAAAGGTATTTTCATTTCAAGGAGGAGGAATACATTTTAATATGACAGCTGATATGATTCCTATTGCAAAATTAAAGCACATTTTGTCAGATTTTTTCTATATTTTATTGGCACACATATAATTTCATATGAGAGATATAGCTCATATTTTATAAGCCCTGTAAGCAGACAAAGGGATCCACACCTTCACTCTCAATCAATGGAGCGCAGCGAGGGGAACGGGATGGATGTGTTTTAAAGCTACAGATCAGCCCAATTTACTCAACAGCTGGAGTGGGCAAGCAGGGGAATTTGAGAAGCCTCCCAAGGTACAAGATGGACAGGGTGTGGTGCAGAATATGATGTATAGGACTATCTGGTGCCTTACGGACGCCTTGAGGACTTACGGACAAAAGCCGGAGAAGAGCAAACCTGTTAGTCTTACTGGGTCATGTCCATGGCAGGGTGGGCAGAACAAAGCAAAACATCACAGTCCAAGGGAGGGGGAGATAGGGGTTTGATTGATGGGTACAAGTGATAGTTAGGACCATGAAACTCTGATGGATTACTACACAGCAGGAACAATAATGAACAGTGTACCTCAAAAAGTCAGAATAAAGGAGTTTTAAAGTTTCTACCATTAAGAAATGATAAATTGCCAGGGACGGTGGTACACACCTGTAATTCCAGCTGCTCGGGAGACTGAGGCAGGAGGACTGAAATTTCAAAGACAACCCAGCAATTTAGTGAAGCCCTAAGCAACTTAGTGACACACTATCTCAAAATTTTTTAAAAATACAAGAAACGGACTGGGGTTATGAATCATGGTTATGTGCATCTGGGTTCAAACCCTGGTACAATTTAAAAAAAAAAGAAAAAAATGACAAATATTTGAGGACACGGATATGCTTACCCTTAAACATGACTTAACATGTACATGTATTGAAACATCACATATTATCTCATTAATATGCATACTTTCATGTTTTTATGTATCAGTTAAAATTTTAACTTAAATGAAAAAGAATAAACAAAATATTATAGTCTATATATAATCAGCCCTCAAGTCCCTTTTCAAAGTGCAAAAAGGGGCAGACATTCAGGGAAAGGAGAAACTTTTGGTTGAAGAGGTTAGATCATCTATCCCTCCAAATATGGGTGGAATGACATATTTCACACAGAGTGGTACGCTGATAACCTTGAGAGACATCAGGGTCACGTGCTAGCCTCTGGAGGAGCTACAAGGAGGCCCCTAAACAACAGTTTCAGACCCCTGCCTGGCACTCAAGGGAATCTGAGCAAGCCAGGTGACCTCTCAGAGCAAACTAGAAATCTAACATTCTCCATAAGGTTGTCCTTGTTAAACATTTGTGGTGGGCATGGTGCCTGGTTCTAACTGCAAGATCACACTTGATCTTCAGTGCAACCCTGGCAAGGAAGCACTGTGTAGTGGTTTGAAGCATGACTGAAAATTCCTCCCATTGAAAGGTGGAGCTTAATTTCCCTCTCCTTTATGTGGACTAATCTTCTAGGTAGCAGAGGTGATGTTGAGTGACTTTTGCAGTTAGGTCATCAGAGGCAATGCATCTTTTTCCTGCTCCCTCCCCTGGATGATCATTCTTGGGTTTGAGCCCCTACATTGCAAGGAAGCCCAGGGTTCAGAGAGAGAGGCCACATGTGGCCTATCCAGATTCCTAGTTGAAAACCAGCTGGTAACTGATACCAGCATTGACTTCCAGAAAAGGAGTAGGTGAACCTTCAGATGATTCCTCCTTCAAGTCTCTCCAGTTGATGCTGAATGAAGCAGAGAAAACTACCCCCTGGAACCCTGCCTGAATTGTAGGTTCCCAAGATAAATGCTGTCATAACTTAAAGTCATTGTGTAGGGGTGGTTTGATACACAGCAACAGATTCCTAGAACAAACTACTATATATCCATTTTGTAGATGAGAAAATCTAGGCCAGAAAAGATTAAGTCATTTGTCTCAAACAGCTTACAATTTCCACAGTCAAGACAAATGTAGCTGGCAAAGCTATGCCCATAACCACCATCCCACACTGCCTTCCCAGCCTGGTTCCACATCATGGATGCAAACGCTTAAACACACGAAATCTGGTTAATCCTCGGTTACTAGAAAACACTTACTCTAACTTCCCGTTCTCTTGCATTCTAGTCAAGGGCTTAATGAATTCCTCCTTTTCTATTATTTGGACTCATTATTTTTTAGCTTTATTTAAGTATCATTTTCTCACTGAGAACTACATTAAAATAAACACGTCACCAGAAGACCTGTGTTGAGCTGCTGGGGGTGCGAACATGGGGGATGAACTAATATTAATGTCTTCCATGTGCACAGCACTGTGCTGAAAATTTGTCCCTTAGTATTCTAGAAGTGCAGAGGAGGAATAAACCTAAAAAGCCACAATTGTGATTTAACTTCAATGTCTGTTACAAGTCGGAGAAAATCCTCCTTCCCCACCAGCTTCTGCCCCTTCCCCACTGCCCCCCCACCCAACAGACAGGTGTTAAAATACCTATTACTTTCTTACTGTGATGCCATTACCAACACCCAAGTTCAAAATCATACCCCATGGTTCCTGCTACTTACAGGCACACTTCATAGCAAATGCCTTGCTTACCCCAGGATCTTCTTCAAATGCAAGAGCCCATTCTTAATATCATTAATACCTGACCTACCTGGAAATTCAGAGCATCCAAGCTCACTAAAGATTTGACTCAAAGCTAAAGATGCAATCACACATAAGGATGAAAAACCAGGCTGAGGGCTTTGGGATTAGGTGACACAGCAGCTGGGGAGGAATAGAGGTGAAACACTGAGAAAGAACTGACTAGGTGCTGAGGGAGAGGCAGGGGGACCAGCCAGAGACAGCTGGGAGGGAGCTCTGATGGTCTAATTGCTGAGCTTCTTTGCCTCTCAGCATCTTCACTCTTAAGACGGAAATGACCCTGAAGCACAGTGAATACTTGGAAGGAACTGTGTTATCACTCATCTCACAGGATCAATTAAGATTTTGCATTTAAGAATGACACACAGTGCCTGGCATGCAGTTACTGCACAATAAATGGCAGCTGTTTCTAAAACTCACTAAGCTCATTCCCACCTCAGGGCCTCTTTCACCTTTTGCTCCCTTTCCAAATCTGCCAGCTCCTTCTCAGCATGCAGGACCTGCTCTGAGGTCAGGTCCCTGGAGAAGCCTTCCTGACCACCGCCCCACACTCTCCACCTTCCCTTTGCCCTCCTTTAGTTTCCCCATACTGGGCAAACCAAGGGCTTGCTCATTAGTCCCCAGTTATGACACAATCCATCAACCCAGTCTCCCTATGCTCTGACCTCTTGGTTTATTTCTTCCTTCCCAGCCCCAACTGAAACTTTATGATTGATTTCTTTGTTTTACTTGCTTATTGCATAGGCTTTGCCTATCTTGTTCACCCTGAATTTCCCTGAATCCCCAGCATTTGCACACAGTAGGAGCTCAATAAATGTTTGCAAAAGGACTGAATTCATTCTGATCATTATTTTGCATGAAAGAAAGCACCATTGGGCAGTTGTTCACTGAAGATCAAAAATGGAGGCAGGGGTAAGGTGAGTTCTTGTTTTTGGAAACTCAAGAGACAGAAAACTGTGGTCCTAGGGCTCAACATCATGAAAAGCCATGGAGAGAGAGCAGCAAGAGGAGTCAAAGAAGCCAGAGCAGAATCATCACAGCATCAACCAATTGGCATCTACACAGCTGGGCCCAAAACAAACTGGAGAACAAGGTAGAAGTACTCTGGAACAGGCATGGAGCCCCATCATATTAGCATTTAATCAGGACACAGATAAGCCTTCCCACAGACCTACGAACCTGTACAAACAATCATTGCCTGGAATATTTGTCCAAATGGTGCAAATTACAAAACTCTGTCCAAAGGACAAAAACATCACATGCCCAGGATTGCAGAGCAGCCGGGGTCATTGAATAGAGAGCAGAAGTGTTCCACTTCTGACCCTCAGCCAGTTCTCCTGGTCTGACCAGCCCATAGTTGAGAGAGAAGGCAGGAAGTAACTAGGCCAGGTCCTGGCTTCCCAGAGCTTAGCAATTCTGGATGGGCAGGAAGATTAAGAGAAGTTCAAGAGACCTGGGCCAATCTGTTCATTACTAGAAAACAGATGAGATCTGAAACTGCAAGCTTCGAAAACTGTGAAGTGCCACATCCTTCTTAAAGCCCCTACTAGCCAGGTACAGTGGCACATACCTGTAACCCCAGTGACTCAGGAGACTGAAGCAGTAGAATCCCAAGTTCAATGTCAGCTTTAGCAACTTAGTGAGACCCTGTCTCAAAATAAAAGATAGAAGGGCTGGGGATATAGCTGAGTGGCAAAGCTCCTCTGGGTTCAATCTCCAGAACCCACCCACCAACACACACATACTGCATTGGCTGTTCACATACACTATATGTGTATGTGAGATGTTCTGGGAGATGACTGTCCTTGATCTTCATGGTCCAGATGAGGACCCTGACACCTAGAGAGCAAAATGATGTACTTAACTCTCCAAAATATGGTGGGTGGGAGTACAAGGATTTGAATCCAAATTGTGTCCCTTCTCTGATGCTTGCAGCAGCCCATGGAAGGTGGGATATGCTGTGAACCAACAGTAGGCCCCCAAATGCAACTTGGCATGTGCAGATGAGTAGTGCCCGTGTTTATTTTCCCAGGTCCCATCTTAATAACTTCTACCTCTCTTGGACTTGGAGCCTGGCCTGTGCATCATAACCACTTATCAAATGTTGATTGAATTGACAAGCTGGCAGATTGACTGCTACCAGACAGGATGGACAGCAGCCCAGTAGATGCTCTCCCTCTACTGTTCACAGATGAACAAGTTTATGAGATTTACTTCTGTCACCTGAGGGAAAGGAGTTGACATGGGGACAGCAATGGGCTGGATCACAAATCACAGCTTGAGACAGCACTTCAGTGTGTCCCCTGGCAGCAATCCTGAACAGCATATAGTGGGCAATTTAGTGCAGAGCACAGAAATCATACATTCTGGGTGTAAAAGGACCTAGTTTCAAATCCCAGCCTCCTGGCTAGCACTGTGGCCATGGAGGTTACTGAACCTCTCTGAACTTCAGCTTCCTCACCTGTAAATGAGGATAGCACCACCTGACTTGAGGTTGCTATTGTGACTGTAGACAATGTATGAAGAGTCTATAGCACAAACAGGTATTTGATATTCACAATCATTATGAACTTTAGGGATGAAATTTATGATAGAATGACAGGGTTTCACAGATAGTGTTTTGCCCAGTGCCCACTCTACTAATGTCTATTCCATAGAAAAGCACTAGGAGAGCAGCATTTAGAGGCCAAACATCATTCTCCAAGTCCACTAAAATCCACTCCTGCCACCCATGGGCCCCTAGACCTCAGTCACAAAAATCCCTGATCATCTTATAGTTTGATCTTTCTGTGAAGATTATATTACAAGAAGTTAAGAAAAACAGATAGAATATGTTTTACTTGGGTGTTTTTAATACCTGGAAAATATGATCTTCAGAATGAAAAAGCATCAGCAGGAAAGATTTCAATGCCCCAAAGAGGGCATGAGGAAGCCAGACTCAACACATGTCTTGTACCACTGGTTTTTCTGGATGTGGAGCTTCTGGAGAAAGCCACCTTCTTGCAAATTTCTCAGAGTTGATTGAGCAAGGAGCTTCCAAAGAGAGTCACAAATGTCCATTACCTTGACAAACTCCAGCGTGCAGTTTATAATCTATTAATTTATATTCTAAAGCATGGCAAAACTTTACCATTGCTGCTAAAGGTCCCTTAACCCTTTTCCTTCCATCCCAGCCTGTTGTTTCTAGCTCAGAGTTTTCAAGCTTTCACTTCCTAGGAAGCATGAAGAGCTTGCTCACTTGCAGCGTCATTCAGGAGGTCTGGGGCAGGGGCCTGGGTTCAGCATTTCTAACAAGTTCTGCATGACTGTTGCTGCTAATCTGCGCACTTGGAATGCAGAGGCACAGGAAGAAAGTGACTAGAGACCCTAATGCCTAGAGTTCATAGAAAAGAACTAAATGTCTGCAGACTTTTCCTCTCCACTGAGCTTTTTTTCTCTAAATGGACCTCTTAAATTAGGCTTGAAAATTAAAGAACTGTATTTAAATCAAATTACAGCAAAGAGAAAGATTTGGAGAAAATAAATGACTCTACTGTTGTTTCGCTGAATCAGGTTCAGCTGTCTTCATTGATTCTAAAAAGGCCCCTGTCTTCTCCTCACAGTCTTAGGGACTCTGTGAGTCAAGTCCCCTGAGGCTTGACTCCACCACCCCTTCCCTGGACCAGGGGCCACAGTGCTTTCTGCAACTAGACAGTCTCTCTCAACACCCACTGAAAACCTAATCCTTCTGTCTCTTTCCTTGAGGAAGAAAATACTCTTCTGTTCCACTTGGTTGATAAAGTTGGGAAGTAACAGAGAATTTCTAATGGTGGAAAAGATTTGTGGGGCTCAGCAGCTTCTCCTCTGGCCTGTATTCCAGCAGTGCAAGCCAAGGCAATTTCTTCAACACCATGCATTTTGGACCTTGCAGTTTCTGTTCCTCCAGGTACCCTTCAGCCCTGACCCCCTTTTTTCTTTATGCCATGCTGTGCTGTCCCTCACCTGGAAATCTCCACTGGGGAAGACCAGTGGGCACCTTCGGTCTCAACCTACAGCTTCCCAAAGGCTCCCT
>PVKS010048721.1:0-12300 GCA_004027875.1 Aplodontia rufa | reverse complement strand
CTGTCGTTTTTCCAGCACCGTTTATCTTTTCTCCAAGATATATTTTGCCACCTCTTCAAATATAAGGTGGCTATACAATTATGTATCTTCTAGTCATTCTATTGATCTTCCTGTCTATTTTACTACCAATAACATACTGTTTTTGTAACTATAGCTCTGTAATATAGTTTCTGATCTGGTTTTGTGATGACTACCTTTTTTTTTTTTTTTTAAGTATTACTTTGGCTATTCTGGGTCTCTTATTCTTCCAAATGAACTGAAGAATTGATTTTTCTGTACCTATGAAGAATATCATTGGAATCTTGATTGGGATTGATCGAATCTGTATAGCACTTTCGGCTCCCTCTGCTGGTCACACACACAGTCCCTCCAGATTTCCTGGGCTCAGACCGCGTTCTCTTGTGTGCTCCTGTCCTGCCTAGGCTTGTCCTGTGAGCTCTCCCACGTGGGACAGGGACCTGAGCGAGGCTCCCCTGCGGTCCACCAATTCCAATTCCCCTGAGCTAAGTGAGGATTGGGGCGGTTCAACCCCTGGCTCCTGGCAGGAAAATGGAGTAGCCCGCCCTAACCTTCCCACTTCCTCCTACTGGACAGCCTGCTCAATAGGGCTACTGGCCCTGCTTGCAGGCAGTTTAGAGACACCCGCCCCGCTCTTGCAGCGGAGGTGCAGCGCATGTGCAGCAGAGGTGTTCGGGTTGGGCCCAGCGCAGGGCTCCTTAATGACCTCGGCCTCTCCACAGCAGATCCAACCACACTTTATTATTAATTCCTCCCCGCCCCAGTGCTGAGTAGGAGCAGTGGCAGTCACCGTTGCAGACCCAGATGGGACACATGCAATCCCTCTTCTCCATCTGCTGCACCCGCGTTTCTGATCCTCTGAAAATCTCCCTGTGACTAGTGCTGAGCTCCCGCAGTTCTCCCCTCCAGGCCTCAGGCAGCTTTCCCAGCGTGTCTCGTCGTCCTGCCCTGGAGCCCCAGGCGCAGCCCCTGCAGGCACCGTCTTAGAATCTCCCTGGGTATGGTTTGTTCTACATCCTTCATCGATTCACTGTTTCTCATGGCATTTGATTTTTCTTATGTCTTCTTTGCAACTTTTTTCTTTGAACGTTATCTTCCATAGTAATCACATCTTTAAATTTTTCACAATTGTCACTATTGAAATAGTTTACATACAGGAAAAAGTGCATTACAACTAATATAAAGAACATTCCAGTACCCCAAAAATGTTCCTTCTTAAGTCCTTGTAGACAATTATCTCTTCCCAACCCTACAAAAAAATTTTTTTTCTGTTTTCAGATACTCTTTATTAGTTTCTTTGTACAATTTTCAGTATCTTCATTACACTGTAGTTTTCTGTCTTCCCTCTTTGCATTATTTCATAATGAAAATACAAACAAAATATGATATAATTTGGTTATGTAGGAGAGTATCCTTTTTCACATATTTGTGAATCCCAAATTTCATATTATTTTTATTGGTTCCTTTTAGTTTTGTATAGGATTCATTTTGACATAATTATAAAAGCATGGAATATAATTTGTCCTAATTTGGTCCCCAGTACTTTCCTTTCCCTCCACAAAATTAATATGCCTTCTATGCTTACAAACTAATTATGCCTTTTTCTAGAATTTCCAGTGAATTGAATAATACTGTGTTTCTGACTTATTTTTACACAGCATAATGCTTTTGAGATTTATCCATGTTTTATGCATATCATCCCTTTTTATTGCTGAATAATATTCCATTGGATAAATGTATCATATTTTATTTCTCCATTCGTCAGTTGAGAGACACTTGGGTGTTTGTTCTTCTGTGTGTCCCTTAGAGGAAGAGGTCAGAGTGGATATTATTGCCTTCTTTCTGCTCTTTTGGGAAAAGTATTGTCTTTTGATTTTAAGTATTATGCTAGCTATATAAAACACATATCAACTTTTATGTTGTATGTTTCATTGTATTCCTAGTTTGTTATGGGCTTTTATTTTATGTTATTTCATTTTTTTTTAAAGAGAGAAACAACTTTATTTGGTTTTTCACATGGCCTTCGTTGCTCCAACACTTAGTTGTGTACGTGGTGCTGGAGTTTGAACCTGGGTCCTCGTACTTGCCAGGCAAGCGACGAAACCATTGAGCCACCGCTCCAGCCCCTCATTTTATTTTTTGGTCATGAATGGATGCTGAATTTTGATAAATGCTTTTTCTGTACTTATGAGGATAGCATATGATTTTTCTCCTTTATTCTGTTACAGTTATCTTTGAATATTAAATCAACTGCATTCCTACAGTAAGTTTTACTTTGTCATGGTGTGTTTTCCACTTTATGTACACACTGGAGTCAATTGATGGTATTTGTTAAACTTTGCACTTACCTTCATAAGGGATGTCCCTCTATAGTTTTCTTTACTTGTAATGTCTTTATCTAATTTTGGCATCAAGGTAATTTAAAAGTTGTGAGTTGTAAAGCATTCTCTCCTTCTTAATTTCACAGATAATTTGTGTAGAGCTGATATTCTTATTCCTTCCTCAAATGTGTGATAGAATTCAACAGTGATGGTTTCTCGACCTACAGTTCTCTTCCTGAGAAAGCATTTAACTAAAAATTAAATTTTTAAGATAGATGTAGAGCTATGTAGATATTTTATTTCTTCATGAATCATTCTTAATAATGTGTCCTTCAAGAAAATTGTCCAAATCATCTAAATTCTCAAATATACTGGCATACTGTTGTTCATATTATCTTTTATCTTTTTAAAAGTCTGCAGAATCTCTAGTTAGGTTCTTACTTTTATTCCGGAAATTGGCAAATTTTTTGCTTTCAACCTTTTTTCTTGATCAATATATTTATCAGTTTCATTGATTATATTTCATGAAACCCATTTTTGGTTTTAGTTTTCTCTAATGCCTCCCTGATATTAATTTCATTGATTTCTTCTGGTTGCCTTTAATATTTCCTTTTTACCAATAGTTTTAAAAATTTATAATGGCCTTGGTATGGTCTTCTTCATTTTTATCCTGCTTGGGGTTGCTCACGCTTCTATCTGTGGGTGTTTACTCTTTTTGGAAATTTTTGGCCACTAGTATTTACATATTTTTCCATTTCACTCTCTTTTGGTACTGTGTGTGTGTGAGAGAGAGAGACAGTGGGAGACGTGGGGGGCGTAAATATGCCAGGTTATAAGTTCTTGTAAGTCATGGAGCCTCTTCACTTTTCTTTCCAGTATTTTCTTTTTTCTCTTTCATTTTGAATATTTTTTGCTTTGTCTTCAATATCATTAATCTTTTTCTGCAGTATTGAATCTATAGGTAACTTCATCCTATAAAAGTTGTATCTCTGTAAGTTATTTGGTTCACTTTTTATATAGACTCTTTTTCTCACATTATCCTTAAATAGCTGGGCATATTTAATACCTGTGCACGCATAAACACTGTGCATGCCTGTAAAGTCGTTTTGAAGTCATGTCTGGTAATCCAATCATCATTCTCATGCCTGTGTCTATTTGTTTGGCAGATTTTCTTCCTAATTTAGGACCACATTTTCCTGCTTCCTTAAAATATCTAGTAATTTTTCTTTAATTGCCAAACACTATGAATTTATGATATTAAATGCTGAATTTCATTTAGTTCCTTTATAGAACTTTAGACTTCATCCTGGTAGACAGTTATGTTGCATCAGACCAACATGATACTTTTCAGGCTTCTGTTTACGATTTCTTAGGGTGAGTCTAGGAATACCTCGATTTGGGGCTAGCTCAGACTCCATTGCTAACACGTGATCCTTTCAGGATTTCTGTTGAATGCCCTGCGTACTCAATATGATCTCCCTGTCCTGACCAGTACAAACTCAAAGAATTCCTTGTCCTTTGTAAGTTCTGGAAGTGTTTGGTTTAGGATTAGGGATATAATTCAAGAGAACATTTGTTTTTAAAGTTCACAATATTAAAATTAAATGTCTTTTTTAACACGGGATTTACGTTGCATGTAGTAGCACATACCTGTCACCACAGCTATTTCCACAGGCTGACGTGTGTGTTCACAAGTTTCAGGTCAAGTGAGACCCTGTCTCAAAATTTAAAAATTTAGAAAGGACTGAAGATATAGTTCAATAGTGACTCTCCCCTGGGCTCAATTCCTAGGACAGCAGGGATAAAATAAGCAAAATAAAAATGTGAAATATAAATAGTACTTCCTTTTTATGTTCTTGAGCAGATTGGGTGATAATTTTCAAAGTAGGGAATGGGTCATTCAATGTCAATTTCATTATCTCCTTCAGGTTTACAAGGCATAGCTTCCAATATAATATATTTTTAAACATTTGGGATAATTACTCCTACATGTATTACCATATTCTAGGCCAGATATAGAAATAAATGGATGTTAGAAGCATAATTAGCCAATTTTCACATATAAATGTCTAACTCCATTTATATCATTCCAAATATGTTTCTCTCGATTTAATTTAAGCCTAAGTGCCTTGAATTGGTATGATTTTTAAAAGAAGATAAAATAACATTGTTTCATATCACTGAAATAATCCATGAAAAAACAAGACCAGCAGCTTAAATTTTGATTAAAAGATCAATTAAAACAAGAGTAGCTATAGACTGTGCTTCAGTGATAGAGAAGACCATAACACTCAGAAAGAGAAGCATCAGCTAATTCATAGAAACAACGAAAAGTTACTAATGTGATGATAACTGCTGAATTAATTCAAAATTGCTACTGGGTAATTTTTCAGTGAAGGCAGAATCTGTTACATTCATCCAACTTGAATATGTAGCCTGTAGTGAAAAAAAACATGAAACACTACTTAAAATTTGGAAACGGAAGGCTAAAAGCTACTGAACTGCTTAGCCTTCTACAATTTCAGCACTAAAAATTCAACTTAAGTTTTTTTTACTCTTCTAGTAGTAGCCCAAATGTAACTTCTTTTTTATCATTAACATATTTAATTGTACAAATTAATGGGTTTCACTGTGATATTTCCATACGTGCATATGTCACACATTAATCATGTCTTCCTCCCTTCTACCCTCTCATTCCTGCCTTTCTCCCCCTTCCCTGGCTCCCTGCCCTGTCCCAGTCTGAAGAATAACTCTTGTACTTTCATGTCTTAATGTTTTTAGTTTCTGCTTATGAGAGAAAACATGTGATAGTTGTTTTTGTCTTTTTACGTCTGATTTATTTCACTCAACATGATGTCCCTCAGTTCTTTTCATTTTCCTAAAACGATAGGACCACATTATTCTTTATAGCTGTATAATATTCCTGTGTGTATATGTGATATTTTCTTGGCCTATTCATTTATTGATGGGCCCTGAGGTTGATTCTATATCTTGAGTATTATGGATAGTGCTGCAATAAACATGGGTATACAGATGACCGTTTTTTACATTGACTTCATTTCCTTCGGATAAACTCCCAGAAGTGGTATAGCTGGATCATATAGTAGCTCTATTTTTAGTTTCTTGGGGAATCTCCATACTGTTTTTCATAATAGCTGTATTAATTTACATTTCTCCCACAGGTATGTAAGCATTCCTTTTACTCCACATTCTCACCAGCATTTGCTGTATTTTTTTTTTTAATTTTTGTTTGTTTATTGCTATTAGCCATCCTCACTGGAGTAAGCTTGAATCTCAGTATAGTTTTGATTTGAATTTCCCTGGGGGCTAAAGATCCTGAGGTGTTTTTTATTTCCATTTATTCACTGGCCATTTGTATTTCTTCTTTTAAAAAGTGCTGATTTAGATCCTTTGTCCATTTTAAACTCAATTCCATGGGTTGTTGTTGCTTTATAAATACTTCATATATTGCTTCCTTGACTGTACAGGAGCTTTTTAATTTGATTTAATATCAGTTGTCAATTTTTATTTTATTTCCCAAGCTATTAGAGTCCTATCCAGAAAATTATTGCCTGTTCCAATATCTACTACTGTTTTCCCTGTTTTCTTATTGTATTTTCAAGCTAACATTAAGATCTTTGATTCATTTTGACTTGATGTTTTTGAACAAGGTGAGAGATGGGAGACTTCTTTCTGTCTTCTACATTGGATATCCAGTTTTTGTGAACACCATTTGTTTAAGAGGCTGTCTTTTCTCCAATGTTTATTTTCATCAAGAACCAATTGGCTGGGGGCTGGAGGGATGGCTTGATGGTTATGGCACTTGCTCAGCATGCATGAGTACATGGATTCAAACCCCAGCACCCACATATACAACTAAGTATCAGAGCAAAGAAAGCCATGTGAAAAATAAATAAAAATTTGATTCTGTCTCTCTCTCTCTCTCTTTAAAAAAAAAAAGAATCAATTAGCTGAAAATATGTGGATTTGATCTGGGTCATCTTGTCTGTTACGTTGGTCTCTGAGTCTATTTTATGCCAATACCATGCTGTTCTTGTTACTACGGTTCTACAGTATGCTTTGAAATCAGGTATTGGGAGATCTTCAGCTCTTTTACTCAGGGTTTTTTTGGCTATTTCATGCTTCCATATGAATTTTAGGTTATCTTTCTTTTCTTTTTTTTCAAATTCTTTTAAAACTGTCATTGGTACTTTAATTGGGATTTTATTGAACCTGTAGATCTCTTTGGCCATTTTGACTATTCCAACAATATCGATTCTTCAAATCCATGACCATAGGAGGTCTTTTAATCTAGTATGTTTTCCATTTTTTACTTCCATATTTTAAAATTTTCATTGTAGAGTTCTTTCACAGTCTCATTTAGACTAAGTCCTAGGTATTTGTGTGGGGGAAGACTATTATGAATAGAATTGCTTTCTCAGTAAGTGAATAATTGATTTATAGAAGCAATACTAATTTTTGTATACTGATTTTATACCCCACTACATTACTGAATTTGTCAGATCTAAAAAAAAATTGGGGTGGAGTCTTTAGGATTTTATATATAGAGAGAATCATGTTATTAACAAAAGGGATAATTTACTGATAATGATTCTGTACATAGAATCATACTTTCCTATTTCCTATATTTATACCTTTGTTTCTTTCTTTTTCATTATTAAAGCTTTATAGTTTATTTCTTTTTTTTTTTGTTTTTTGCCTAATTGCTTACACTAAAATTTTTAGTACTATATAGCGTAAGAGTGGTGAGAGTGGCACCCTTGTCTCATTCTTAATTTTAGTCATCTAAAAACTCCAGGTTTTCCCCATTCAGTAGAATGCTGGCTAAGGGTTTGTTATATATAGCCTTTATTATGTTAGGGTTTGATCTTTGTATATCTAATTTGCACAGGGATTTTATCATGAAGAGTTGTTGAATTGTATCAATCTTTATCTGCATCTATTGATGAGATCGTGTGATTTCTAGTCTTGATTTTATGTGCTGTATTCCATGTACTGATTTGCTTATGCTGAACCATCCTTTCATTCCTGAAATAAAAACAACCTGATCATGGTGTACAATTTTTTATTGTGCTATTGAATTCAATTTGAAAATAATTTGTTGAGAATCCTCAGCTGCATCATCAGTGTTATTGGTCCTAGTTCATTTCGTTGTTGTTGTGTCCTCATAAGGTTTTGGTATCATGGTAATATTCATTTTCTAGAACAAGTTTGGAAGGGTTTCTTTCATTTATATTTTATAAAATCCATATTATGGAGTATTGTTTGTTTTAGTTCTTTAAAATCTGATAAAATTCAGCAGTGTGGGTTGGAGGGATGGATCAGCATTAGAATGCTTGCCTGCCAGGTGCAAGGAACCAGGTTCAAACCCCAGCACCACATTCACAACTGTCAGAAAAATTAAGTGCTAGATGAAACATTAAATAAAATTGATCCTCCCCTCCCTCCCTCTCTTTAAAATAAAAAAAAAAATTCAACAGTGAATCTATCTATTCTGGGCTCTATTTGGTTGGGATTATTTTACTCTTTCAATCTCATATCTTGGGACTGGGGCAGTGGCTCAGCGGTTACGGCGCTTGCCTGGCATGCACGAGGATGCAGGTTCGAACCCCAGCACCACATACACAGCAAAGTGTCAGAGAGGCAAAAGCCACATGGAAAACTACATATAAAAATTCTTTCTCTCTCACACTGTCCCTCTCTCTTAAAAAAAAAAACTTAAAAATCAATCTCATTTGTTGTTATCAATCTGTTTATATTTTTATATCCTCTGTTCAGTTTTGGTAGACCATATTGTATCCATAAATTTGTTCATCTATATTTCCTAATTTATTGGTATGTAGTTTTTCAAAATATATCCTAATGATTTTTTAAATTTAGTGCTACCTGTTGTAATCTTTTCCTTATTATTTCTAATTATTTTACTTGGGTCTTTTATCTCCCTGCCTCTGATAACTTTAACAATGAGTTTGTCATGGTATTTGATGTGGAAAAATGAGATCCAAAATCCCCCTTCATGGACCTCACATCCAGTCTTGGCAGTGATGTGTGGTACGATAGGATGTGGGAGAAACCGAGGCTCAGGCTGCCTGTAGATGTGGTATCCACAATAGTTGTTATTTTTCTTTGACAGGGAGGTGTGATTGACCAGAAAGAAGATTTTAGATCCCCTAGATCCCCTATTATGCCCACTTTCAGATGTATAATTGGCTGGGAGCGTTCGTCCCCGGTATTCCTTAAGTTTAAGTGTCCACTCAGGTTTGGGCAGGACCTGGTCATAGCTGAAGTAGAGGCAAATTATCTCACCTGAGTTGGAAGTGTGGCTTAGTGGCAGAACACCCACCCAATGTGTACTAAGTCTCAGGCTTGATTCCCAGTTCTGGAAAATAAATAAATAGAATGACAAAAAAAAAAATGATAGCAGCAGCAGCAACAGCAGAAAAGAAAGAATAAAATATAGTGCAAAATAAAAAGATGAAAGGAAAAAGAAAGCAGGAGAGAAGTTAAAAAGTGGAAGGAAAAAGGAGTAAAGGGGAAAATAATAATTCAAGGGGAAAGAAATTAAAAAGTAAAAGAAGTGGGGAATGAGGACAAAAATAGAGCAATAGCTAGGGGTGAATCACCCCCCAGTTCTTTCCACTGTGGAATGATCCTGGTCCTGGCTTCAGTGATTTGTGGCTAAAGCTTCTCAGAGTTCCTCTCAGCTGCTCTGCATGTTAAGTAAACTAGTACAGAATGTGCTAGGCGTGGAGACTTTCTGTAGCCTTCCAGGCTGCGAGGGTAGCAGCTAAGCCTGTGCTACCGCACATTAATGAGCCTGTGAGGAATGCTGAGCATGCCAGGAAATGCTTCTTTCCAGAGCTCCTGGGCTGAATTCTGCCAGGATAAGACAAACACTAGGGTGCATCCCCAGGGACCCCCATGGGAGGGGAAACACCACAGGAATACAAACACCTGTGCTGTGGCAGGTTCTGTGTTATCCACCACCCACTGCTCTGGAGCCCCCACGTTGGATTCCACATGAAATCACTGTACTCTCGCCTGGGTTCTAACAGCAGACCTCTGGAACCACTTGTTTTAAAAGGAAATGCCTTCTGGCCACCCTTCCTGCCACACAGAACCATCGGTGGATTTGTGTCAATCACTCCCTGGGTCAAACTGTTTCCCGGAGTGGCCACATTCTGAATCAGGGCAGAAAGGAGTACTTTGGGTCTTCCAGATAGAAAAATGTAGGAGCTTCTGATTCCCTGAGTAGCAAGCTCAAACAATAGGATCCTTCTCAAGATGGTTCCCAGTTATGACACCATATGAAAACACTGTGAAATGCAGAGAACCTCTCTCCTCATGCCAGCTCACTATGCAGATCCCAGATCTCTTGTCTGTTCAGGTGACATAGTTGCAAGACATCAGATTCTAAACTTATAGCCCTCACCCATGCCACCACCCAATGGTTAGTTCCCCTCCCATTGTGGAGCCACTGAGTGCTTGGTGCTGAAGCAGTTTCTCCTATGATGCTCATTTTTATGGTATTAGTTTAAATGGTCAAGCATATCCAAAAATTAAGGTTAGGTCAGTATCTGTGGGTAAGTAAAAAAAAAGTCCTTCATCTTCTCCGAAGTTTCCAAGGACAGATTGGAAGGGCAGAGAGGAAGCTGGAAATTAAATTTCAAGAGAAAAGGTGAAAATACAGATGGTGAACTGCGTGAAGCAGCCTCGTCATTGAAAAACAAAGCAAACAACGCAACTCAGATACTCATAGGAACCAGTTAAGTGACATGCCAAGGAAGTGTAGTCAGCTGTCACTTTGGAATCTGCAGAAGAGAAGGGCAAGATCATCCAAATAGTCTTTCCTCACAAATTCCCTCACGACTATACTTCAAAAAACACTGTAGTCGTAAGGCAACCATTTCTGGTTATGCCACCTGTGCCGGACATCAAATTGTACCTCCCAACATCAAATTCTTCCTTTGCTAGCTGCTCTGTAAATATAGATTTGAGCGTTTTAAATGCATTCTCTTTACTGTCTGAGATATCGTTAAACTTTTTCAGCAAAAGGTGTTAGAAAAACACTACAGGAGGAAAGAATTTTTCTTTCTGGTTCTGGTGGCTTATTTGCTAATTTCCTGTAATGTATGCAGCTTCCCTAGGGACCAAGTGGCTTCTGCAGTACCAAGCTTCTGAATCACACCCCACTTCTCCAGTGTGCGCTGCCTGCATTGCGCAGTAGCCAGTGGATTTCCCTGGTCCCCATGGGTGATTTTGTAGCAGAGTGCTTCTGAAGAGACACCTCCCTATGAACAGTTGTCTCTAAGACCCTGGGGGTACACATTTCAGGTAGCATCCCAGGATTGACTTCTAGCACCACGGTATCTCCTCTGCTCCTCTTCCATCCGGTGAGACACAACAGTACCTGCTCCACAGAGCCTGGGACACCGCCCAACAGGGCTCTTCCTTGGTCACTGTAGATATTATTTCTTAGTCCCATAGGTAGTTGGCTCCTTACACCAGCTACACTGTATTTTTTAGAGTTATTGTTACTTCTTATCAACTAATCTCTTGCAAATCTAATTTGTTATAATTAATTACTCTTTATATTAAACTGTCCCTATTTAAGTGAGTATGTAGTTTCTCTCTCAGATTGACACACTAAACTCCTAAAATAAAAGTTTATTCCCTTCTGTTCTTAGACATAGTTCAAGAGAAATTACAGAAAATCACTAATAAAAGGTGTTCCTTCTTTGTATAATATATTCTATTGTATGTCATAAGTTTAGTCAGAATTCAAATATGTAGCTATGTTTAATTAGACTTGATATTTTGCAGCAGTTTGGGTTCACAGAAAAACTGAGTGTAAAATACAGAGTTTCTATGTTACTTCCTGCCCCACATATGTATATTTTAAGCAGGTGTCAAGAATGATGATCGTTTAGCTACTTATCTCTCTAAGCTGCATGTATATGTTGAAAGAAATTATATTTTAAAAAGTTAAAACCAGGCTGGAGCAGTGGCTCAGCAGGTACAGTGCTTGCCTGTCATGCATAAGGACCTGAGTTCACACCCCAGCACCATGTACACAAGGAAGTCTCGGAGCAATGAAAGCCACATAAAAAACTAAATAAAATATATTCTCTCTCTCTCTGTGTCTCTCTTTCACTGTCCTTCTCTCTAAAAAAATGAAAAATGAAAAAAAGTTAAAATCAACTTTTAATGACTTTGAAGCTTCTAAAATTTTATTTTCAGACGAAAAAGCCTTTTATTTTCCTTTTATATTCTCTAGGATATGAGCAATATTGCATTCAAATTTTAAATTGTGTTTATTACAAGAAACATCAAATCCAGGACCATGTGGCAACTCTTAGGATCTCGGATAAGAATGCCAATTAAAAATCAGGCTGTTTTAGCCTCTTCAACAAATGGTGCTGGACAAACTGGTCTTCCACCTGCAGAAAGTTGAAATTAGACCCATATCTTTCTCCTTGCACAAGAATCAATCAAAATGGATCAAGGAGCTTGGTATTAAACCAGCTACGTTGCAACTGATAGAAGACAAAATTGGTCCAACACTTCAACATTTGGGAGTAGGCAAAGACTTTCTCAACAGGTCTCCGAAAGTGAAGGAAGTAAAGTCGAAAATCAGTGAATGGGATGCCATAAAGCTAAAAAGCTTTTTTACTGCCAAGGAAACAATCAAAAGAATCAAGAGGTTTCCTACAAAAATGGAGAGAATCATGGACTATGATGCCTCAGACAAGGGTCTCATATCCAGAATCTATAAAATCCTCAAAAATGTCAGCTACAAAAACACCAACAGCCCAATTGATAAATGGGCCAAAGAGCTAAATAGAGACTTCTCACCAGAGGACATTGATCAAGCCAATGAATACATGAGAAAGTGCTCTAAATCACTAGTAATCAGAGAAATGCAAATGAAAACCACATT
>PVKS010048720.1:0-12298 GCA_004027875.1 Aplodontia rufa | reverse complement strand
AGCTGATTACACACAGCAAGGTGGATAAGTGAACTGGATGTCATAAGAACTTCTCAGAATGCAGCACAAAACATAAAAAAGGAACAAACAAACGGAGATCCAGAGACATATGACAAAGAATAAGGTCTGATATACTAGTAAATTGGAGTTCCAGAAAGAAAGAGGAGGAAGAATAAATTAGCCAATGTAAGAGTTTCAAATGTTTTATAAATCTCAAATAACACAATAAGGATATAGACTCATCATAAAGAAAATTTAGAAAACCAAACGCAGGAGAAAAAAATTAAAATAGATATAAAGTAGATTAGCCTCAGTAGAAAAACATCTACACTGAGTACTGATTTTCCAAAAGTCACCATGCTTGTCACAGATAGTGACATTTGATATTCAATATGTTGAGATAGCATAAATACTACACTAGACTTTAGTATGTCAGGAAGAATTATCTTTAAAGAGTTAGTGATTGCTGGGCATGGTGGCACACACCTGTAATCCCAGCAGCTCAGGAGGCTGAGGCACGAGGATCACAAGTTCAAAGTGAGCCTCAGTAACTAGCAAAGCCCTAAGCAACTTAGCAAGACTTTGTCTCAAAATGAAAATGGACTGGGGATGTAGCTTAATGGTTGAGAGCCCCTGGGTTCAATCCCTGGTACCAAGAAATAAAATAAAATAATAACAAGATAGTAATTAATGGAATTGTTCAGCAAATAACCAAAATGAAGCATTTGCCATCAGCACATTTGCACTAATGGAAGTTTGAACAGGTATGGAAGTTGTCAAAACAGTGAAAAGATGAGCACAAGCAAAGATGTATCAAAAATTGGGATTTAGAAAGATTGAAAATAAGAAGATAAAAAGAGAAGATTGAAATTTAAATAATGGAAAGTCCAAAGAGCAGAATGTTAAAAAAAATAAAAAATATGTGCAGAAGAAAGCTGTTGTAGCTATATTAATGTCAGTTTATTAAAAAAAATGCATCGTCAAATATAGTCATTTCTGAGTGAATGACAAAAGAAAATTTATCTGGGAAAACATAGTAATTTAAACTTTGTGTTTACTTTGTAATACAGCCACAGATCACCTAAAGCAAAGTGGACAAAAGAAGAAAGACAAAATAAGCCCTCGATCATACTGGGGGATTTTAATACAAAATCAGTATTTTAGAAATTGGAAAAGCTGAGTAAAGATGCAAAATATTGAAGGATCTTGACCCAGTTGACAGGCATGAGGCATGGTTCCGTAGGATTTAACCTGCGGAGTAGTACACCTGGAGCTGGGCTCCAGCCTGGGAGCGCTGGGGAATCCCCCCACCCAGGGTTGGTCCACCAGGAGGGGAGGGTGCCCACTTGCCATTGGCTACAGCCTGCCCTGCGGGCAGGGTGGCATCAGAGAAGGTGAGGCACCCTTACAGTGACTGGGAGAGGACACACTGGCCTGGTAAGGAGGAAGTGGCTTTGGGGTCAGCATCCTTCAGCTGCCGCAGGCTACTCCTCAGATTAAGCATATTCCATGGAGACACAGTTTATCCACGATCCTTTTTTTTCCACTTTCTGGACAATTTACAAGAAGAGAATTAGTAAAATGAGCCCCAGCCTGGCCTGCTGCAGCTGACCCCACCTCCACAAGCAATCTTATCTCCTCCCCTCCCTTACCTCTCTAAGGGACCTGTACAGGTGCCTTAGAGTGAGCCACCCTGCTGTCCTGAGGATCTGAACACCCAGTTAGCATGTACTTCTTTAATATTTTATGCAGTAAATGGTGTCTGTGTGGTTATTTAGGAACACAAAGGTTGACTTCTACCTGGTAACAGCTTCTATTAAATAGTCGAAATATGCATCATCTGATTACCAAGTGATTCACTTGAAACCTGACCTTTGTTTTTAAAATCCACAGCTCCTCTGGGCCATTGGTTCAGCAGCTGCTCAGCACAATGAGGCCTCTGTTTTGCTCCCAGCACAAGCATTTAATTGGTATTAATGTTTATTCCTGATTTCACAGCCTTCTTTTTCCACCCCCCTCTTCCAAATCCTAGTTTCCTCTGAAAATATAATCCCAAAGTAGAACAAAATGGTGAGAAAGGATTCTTTTTCCAATTCAACAGGTCTCCAAGACCAGGGGACCTCTTAATCCCTCACACAGGGTAGGTGGGTTCCACAAGAGAGGTCAGTGGCACTGCTTGCCAGTGTGTTTCTGCAGAGTTCATGAGCCACAGCCTCTGTTTCCCCTTAGGTTTAAGAGCAACTCTCCAAGGACTTCCCTTGCTTCCATTGTTTTCTGTGGGAGAACACACTAAGCCCACCTCCCATCCAGGCTGATTTCAATGCGAGCAGAAAGCTCTGGGAACGTTCAAAGGCCATGTGAGTGATGCCAGCGATGTGGATGTCAGGTTCGTGTCCTCTCGAGTCGAAGAATGAAACCGAGGGACACCGAGGAAAGCGTAGTATACAAGTTTTATTATAGAAAGTAAAGCACAGGGAAAAGAGCAGACTTCCCCAGAGTGAGGGAAGGGGACAGAGCCTAGGAGGCAGTGAGATTTGCCCCTTTTATATGACAACCTCTCCTGGATTGGTCACTGCTTCCCTGCCCCTGTACCTAGCACTCAGGTTTGGGGAATTCTGGTCCAGTTTTGATCCATGCCTTAGGCTCTTTGATCCATGCCTTAGGCGCCAATAGAAAAAATGTGGTTCCTTGTTTAGCAGCAGGGAATGTTTGCATCTGGGCCTATGGAGTCAGACCCTCATTAGCATTGGGGGATGTCTTTGCCTTCTCAGGAAAGATGATTTCCTTATCAACCCACATAGCTCTTCCTACACTGAACTACCTAACTTTTTCTGCCTTATGAGCACCTTACAAAGACCTCAACTCTGACACAGCAGGGGGCCTTTTACCACCTAGTTTCACTCACACAACTACAACATAAGTGCAGGGTTTAAGGGACTCCAGGACTGATCCAGTCCATACAACAATTGAGACACTGGGGGCTCTCAGGAGAGCGAGGCGGGGGGCAAGTCCATCTGGGTCTGTTAGGAGGTAATGGCTACTGAAACAGCATTGCTCGAATGATACTTGCTTTATCCAGAGAGATTTCCCACAGTCGACATTCCACTCCAGAGATCCTTAATCAGAGTCTGCGGAAGTATTCAAGATCGTGATCCTTACTATTAGTGAAGTTTAGAAAACATCACTTAAGGAAAAGGAGGGACACGAGATGTGTTCCAAAACCTTGTCATATTTAAATTACGGATAATTATTTAATGATTTTCTGGAGATGCAGGCCCAGGAGAAGACAAAGACAATGCTTCCGTCTAGGATACCGCTGGCCAGGGAAGACCATGGACCCATGGTCTCTCCTCAATAAAACTTATCACCTTTGCAACTTCCCCGAAGAACCAAGGCAGAGATAGCTTGGTGTTTGGGGTGGTGTGACTTAGCAACATGCCCTCTATTCACTTCCTCCCTGTCCTCAGAGGCACTTGAAGTTTCCAGTCTTGCCACAAATGGTGTTAGAAGCCCCATGCCCGGCATCACTGAAATGTATCTCTTCTGCAACATGGAATGCAGTTATGGGATCCACATCCTCTTTGTATTTTTGTAGTGGGTCTTTCTTACCTGTATTTTCCCAGCCTAAAGTGTCTCTAACAGCAAATTCACCATATCATTATACAGTGGCAAGCGGATCTTGAAATCATACAACATAAATATGTGCCTCAAGAAATAATCGGTGAGCCTCGGGTGATTATTTAAGCCTAATGTGCCCATAAATCAAATCTAATAGAATCCTTCCCCGATAGAACTCTCCCCAAATAGTCTGATCACTGTATTTCCATACAGCACATGACATTACACCATGAATTTTAAAATTTCTATTTTTAGCATGGTTATTATTTCTTCTGTAACTTACTATGGCATCAAAGGTGATTCTAATTTTTGGTGGAAATAAACAGTAGGAGCAGATGAGTTAGCAAGAAACAAATATCCTGCCTCCATCCGATTCTTATTATCTTTCATTTCATCATTATTCCTATGCTAAAGCCCTGGCTGAACTCTGAACACAATTTCCTCTAAGCCACAAGTGACCATCTTGGCCATCCTTTGGTCTGGCTTTACCCCCTATAAGGTGAAAGTCCTTCTGTCACTGTTTTCCCTCTGATTGGCAGTGCCCTTTGCGTAGTCCTCCACCATATGATACAGATTTAATCCCGTATCTTCCTCACTCAGAGATACTGGGTTAAATCTGTTCCAGGGCAAGGAATGGAAGCAATCTGGAGACCTGGGGGCAAATGGCAAGTATGTGGCTTAAGAACAGGTACCAATGGCCACAGGCGCCCCAGGACACGCGGAAATGCAGACCTGGCTTGGCTGACCTTCCTGTTTTTCACAGTAAACCAAAAATCTCTTGGTACTCAAATGTTGGTAATGGATCTTAAGTAGTCAAAAATCTGTTGCAGCGCAGAGGAAAGACACCTGTGAATTAAATTGAATCGAACTCACAGAGCAGCAATTCTGGGAAAGATGTTTGTCCATTCTTCCCTGACTTCACTGAAAGAAAACAGGAGTGATGATGAGCAGGTATGTGGGGTAATATGATATTCTGAACATAAATATTTGCCTTTTATTATGATTATCTATTTCTACATATAGCGAATTCTAAAGATTTCAGAATGGGCGTATTGAACTTTTCCAGACATCCTTCAAAGCTCATGAATTTTGCTTGAAACCAATAGATTCTCTAAGACTCTTTCCATTACACATGAGTTTGTTTGGCTCCTAAGGATGAATCATAGATGCTTAAACAGAGGTAGTTCAACCATTGGCAGAGAAGGGTGTGAAATGCCCATTTGAAGTATGGTGCTGAGATTAGTAAAATCACTGAGTTTATCACACCATTTGAAAAACTGGCATATATCTTGGTGTTTCATTAATCTGATTTCCTTACCAATAATTCTAACTTGATGAATTCCAGACAATGACCTACAGCTATGCGTTTTAAGACATAAACTGAAATAGATTCATATTTAGGTCAAATAACAAGAACAGTGACATAAAATGATGGTAGAAATTGGTATTTTCCAAACAAATTAGTTGTAGGTTTACCATTGTTAAAATTACTTTTAATTTTGATATGATAAATGGTTCACCATTTTTTCAAAACAGCTTTTTAAGTAGTTGGCTTTTCCAAAGCCTTCAGAAATTTAATAAAACAAACAAAAAAAATCCCACATGGTTCTGTATATTATGAATTTTAAAAAATTCCTTTAAACAGAAAGGACCTAATATGGATTGTGGAGGTTAATGGATTGTGAAAATGGTTTTATAAGGCAGCAACTTAACTGAATACACATAACCAGAAAATACAGTTAAAAAATGTAGACGTGTGTGATTTTACTTTCATCCCTAGGAATAAAACAATTTTGCAATAGACAATTTTTGTTTGTTTGTTTAGGATTTGTCTTGTAGGGGAAACTTCATTCTTTTCGTTCTTTCTCTGCCCCCCCACCCCCTCTAATATGCGTCTGTGTGCATCTGGAAAAGTCACTGCCCAGGAGTTCCCTGGTGGTTTTACTTTCTGACTCCATGGTAAGCCACCTGCTCCTAAGAGAACCTTTCAGGGAGTGGGGCTGAATGGGAGCACGTCCCCAGGGGCCTGAGCTTCGTGCTTGAGATTCAGGTTCTGCCTATTCCTGCTGGGCTGGGCTTCCTAGGAAACCTCAGACTCCGCCTTCTATCTGGGCTCCACACAGGGCACCGGCTATCAATGAATTTGTGAATGGACGTTGGCTCTTCACTTTCAGGGTCGTTTTCAGGCATGACAACATATTTCAAAATGTTAACACATTTAGAAGACTCTGAAAGGTGTGGCTGATGCCCTCATTATTTAGTAACTTCATACCGCAGGGTGAAACCGGTCCTCACCCGCAGACATTGTGTACAGTAGGACTGGGGCGCGCGCACGCTGGGCTGCTGGCCTCTATGCGGTGGCCTTGCGAGTGCCAGCTCCTGTGCACACGGGAGGACCGGGTGAGCGCGAGACCCCGAGGAGCCGGCGGCTGAGCGCCCAGCTGTTGCTGTGGGTGGCAGCTAGAGAGGAGCAACCTGCACGTCCCCACCACGCGCCCGCCACCCTGGCTGCAGCGCAGCCTCTTCTGCCATAGCCTCCCTCCATCCCGGGCATCGTCGCAGCCCCTGCGTCAAAGCCACCTCCAAACACCAAACAAACAAAAAGGCCTCAAGCCCCCAGAACTCCCGATCGCCCCGGCCGCAGCGATGCCCGTCGCCACCACGAGCGCGGAGCCGCGGCCCCCGCCCGGTCACGCGCGTTGACGGAGCCGCCGTAGGTGAGGGGCCCGCGTCCCCGCCCGCCTTGGGCGCCGCGCCCCGCACGGATCGCGCCCGCCGCGCTGTCGCCGTCGCTGCCACCGCCGCCCGCGGGCACCATGACCGCTCTGAGCGCTGGGGTTACAGGTTGGTCACTGCCGCTGGTGCCCGGGAGGCTGCGGCGCGGCCGGCGCGGGAGGCCCGGGAGCCGCTGCCGGCCCCTCGCCCCGGCTGGGCCCAGCAGGCGCGCGGGCGCCAGGGGGTTGGGGACCAGGGCCCCGCGAGGACACGGGAGGGGCGTCCCCTCCTCACTGCGGGGCGCGCGGCTCCCTGCTGGTGGCGGCGGCGCGGGGAAGGGGCGCGCGGTGCGTCCTCCCTGCCGCTGCGCGCCGGGGTTGGGGCGCCCTGGAAGCCAAGAACCGTCCAGACCTGGGCCTGCCCGCAGGCCAGCCCGCAGGTGTTGGGGGTGGGGAGAGCAGGTGGCCAGGGATGGGGCTGAGGCGCATTGTGAGAGCCACTGCTCCAGCCCAGTGTCCGCGCTGCCGCCTGGACAGGTATGGGGCACAGCCCCGCTCCAGCAGGTTTCCAGAGGGGCCCGGTGGCCCTGCCCCACTCCCATGCTCCTTCGGATTGCTCTTCGCTAAATGTCTCTCATTGTATTAATTGGTGTGGTGAAACAGCTATCACCTGGGTGGCCACACAGTCAGTCAAGCAGTGTCCTGTCAAAGAACACCATTTTGTCATTGAACCCTTAGGACACCAGCATGGATGGCCTGGCTGGAATCCTGAGGCCGGCCCAGAATCCTGGCCCAGAGGTCTGCTCTCCCACTCAAATGTCCCTCCTTCAGGATGGTGTGATAACTCTGAACAAGTTCTTGAAATACCATAGGACGAATCTTTAGGTTTCGGGCAGAATTTTTCATGCGCTGTATTCTTAAGGCAGTATGAATGAGTGCCTCCCGCCCCCTCTCTCTGAAGGTTTCCTGCTTAATCTTGGGTTTGTGTGGTCTTTGTATTGGACCTTTCCTCTGGTGGTTATCGAGAGTTAACAACCAGTGACTTTTGGTAGAGAAGACCTCTCATGGGAGATCAGAAATTAACAGGTGGCTCTTTATTAAAATCTGTGATTCATATTTTCACAGCTACAACTGTGTCTTTGCATAACCTGGGAGAGGGAAAGGTAGACCTTGGCAGTTATTCCTGAGACAGGTACAGGAGGAGGGGCGTTTCATATTCCAAGACAAACTTTCCACAGTTCTTAATAAGAATCATGGCTTCTCCAACTCCACCATGAAATTGAATTTCCTAATTGGTTGGCTTCCACCCTGTGTGCCATTCTGGGGTGGATGTTTCCTTCTTTGGTAGTATGTCTGACCCAGCCATTGCTAAGACCAGGAAAAGTGAAGGAGAAACATCAGGCTTTGGAGAAACACTGAAAAGTGAAAGAGCCCATTGAGTGCTCTTACGTGTTCATAGAAGTTGTGATTTCTTTGTTAAATAGGTATGCTGTCACGGAAAAAGACGCTATAGAAACTGAAGCCACCCTGTCTGGTGGAGTAGTGGTGATAGAGTTGTAACTTTGAACATGGAAGGTAGTCATCCGATGGAAAAGTACTTGAACCCAGGAAAGCTTAACCACTGAGACACACCCCAAGTCCTTTTCATTTTTAATTTTGAGAGATGATCTCCCTAAGTTGCTTAGGGCTTGGTGAATTTGCTGAGGCTGGCTTTAAACGTGCAATTCTCCTGCCTCAGCTTCCCAAGCCCCTGAGTACTTTTGAAAGAAAAAAAAAATCTACTCACAATAGTATTTGGTTGCAGTTTAGAGAAGTGAAGGTTTAAGGAGCATTTGCTCCTCTGGGTATCACATTTCTTTGTAATGCACCCTAACTGCTTCTTTTCTCTTAGCTGCGTTCATTGTGTGTTTGTGTCCACCTGTACACATAGGTATATTTTTATTTTATCATTTATTAGTGATGCAGAGATAATTTCAGAGTTTTTATGGCTGCATTGATTAATTCTTGGGGGAAAGGCTTGTGAGCAGTTTTCAAGTTCATGAAAACAATTTACATCTACATCATATATCCTAATATAAACCAGGAACTGGGCCAGGAGCTGGTGTTCAGTGAGAAAAAGAGAGATAAGCTCAAGTTCTAAGACTTCTATCAGGAAAAACAAATACATAAGCAGGTGAGCACACAGATACCCTATGATCCTGAATTTAAAAAATAGATTATGAGTTACTCCCCCACCCCAAGTAGTATCAACATTTTAGACTTTGACTTCCATGTTATATGATGCTAACTCATCTCAGGGACCTAACCAAGTTTTGTGCAACACCTTCAAAACTTTTTCTATACAAAACATTTAATTTTTTTGAATTTCAAATTAATCATAAGATAGAGATGACAGAAGAATGGAGAAAAGAGAATAGGCATCATAGTTTATCTGCACATTTTCTGTAGTCTTTTTAAGTAAGAGCATGATTTCATTTAGTTGTTATAATGTTGTACAACTTTTATACTGGGTTTTCCATTTAATATTTATTATAAGCTTTTAAAATATTTCTTTATAGTTTTCTTACTTAAAAAATTGAAAATAACTACATAACACTAAGCCCAGTGAATATTACTTCACTTATCCAACCACTAATCCATCTGTAGATATTTACTGCTTCCAGTTTTTCATCAATATAAACAATGTCCCAATACAGTATAGGAATTTACTTCTATTTTATGTTTTCCCTGAAAAATTCTTAATATTTATATATATGATTTATAACATACACACATACATATATACACTATATATACATGCATACACATATTATATCTGTGTATTTACCCATATTTATAGATTGGCTTCCTAAAGAACTCAGACTATAATTTATAATAAAATGCTTAATAAGCATTTGGAGTAAATCTGCCATTTAAAAAAAAAAGTATTTGAAAACAACTTTCCCTCTTTTATAGAAATAAAAGAAGAAAATAATAACTCAAGCTTGTGACCTTTGTGCTACATAATTTCTTGCCCTTTAACAAATTCATCTGAAAAGCAGATGATGAAATGCATCTTTTATAGTAAAACCAAAGTAGAAATGCTATAGAAATTGAAAGCTGAAAAAAAAATAAGTAAATGCAAGGTTTTTTTTTTTTTTTTAGGAAAAAATGGATTCTGAGTTCAGTCTAGTTTGCTTTTACTTTCCTACTCAGACTTTAAATAAATGTTTAAAGGAATGTATTTAGTGAGAAATCTGTATCCACAGGAAATGTGAGGGCACCTTTTGTCCTTAGACTACCGAAACCTAGGTATTTCTAGTCAATTCAGTAGAGATGGAACTGGACTGATGGGTGAAACTAAAGTTCATAATTCCGTACAATGGTTGCACAAAAACTAAGAGAAGTCCTGGGAGAAGCCCTGAACTTGCAGGGGTGAAGGCTAGAGTTGGGAGCAGTTGTGAGACAGAGGCTGGACTTGGAAGCACTTTCTCCACTCAGTCCTGACCAAGTGCAGCTAGACCAAATGGAATGTGCTCATGACAGCGATTGACCCCACGGGTCCAGAGGTAGAGACCAGAGCAGAATCTGAAGGCCATGGTCAAGAGTATTAGAAGTACAGAGGCCCTGTGACCAGAGGAGCTCAAGAGTGAGAATTATCTCCAGTTACGCAAAGGAGGGAGATGAAAGGTAGACCCTGTTTGTGGAGAGGGTGCCATGTATGGAAGACAGCAAGCAGAGACACGGCACATGCTCTTCCTGATGGGGACGAAAGCAAATGGAACATAGCCGTGTTTTAAAAGAAGATCAGGATTTTTTTTTTCCTTTGAGATTTAAAAAAAATACCCAAATACGCAGATCAAAATAGGTTATCATGTGCCAAGAAATATAGATAGAACATTGCCAACATCTGCTTATAGTCTGTCAGATACTTTGGATTTGAAAATAAGACGGAAAAAAACCTGTCAGCATTCTGATCAAGTTTTTAAAAAGTTACCTGTCCACAAAGGGACAAATTAAACTGACTTTGAACACCCTTTCCAAAAATTATCAACAAACAGTAAAATAATATCCTGGAGAAGTGTAGTACTGAAAAATATCATCTACTAAGATGAGTCAAAATGGAGAATAAGAGAAGATGAAGAAATGCATGCTAGGCAAGCACTACTGAAAACTATGAGGTTGAAGTATATAAAGATTAGAACAGCAATTCAAAATCAAATGAGAAAAAGGGACCTTCAAGTATTAAGAATTATTATTGTTAATAAAGTGACAAGTAAAAGCCTCCTGCATATACTAATTTTATGGCAGTATTGTATGTGTATTTGAAAGTATACTTGTGGTGTTTTGGAGAGGGCAGGAGGGTCATGGCCCGTAGATTTAGATCTGTTCAAAGGCCTCTGTGCCCTAAAAGGGCATCAGGAGTGAGCAATTTGGTTTAAGAATTGAAGAAAATAACAAAACAGAACTAGGGAGGAAAAGAAGAGAAAAACTTTCAAAAATGAAAGCAAATGAATTAACTATAAAACTCTGGATCTGATAGCAAAAACTATGAGCTACAGCATTTTAATCTGAAATATTAATCTTTAAGTATCTATGGGAATATCTTAGAATGCCAAGAAGTAAGAATTACCACGGGGTCAGAGAAGAAAGGTGTTGTAGAGAATTGGGTGATCAGGCTGTGGTAATGGAATTGAAGAGGTGGATCACAGAGACTCATCAAGGGGAACAGAGACTAAAGTCCTGGTGAGCCAATGAGCAGAATGAAATGGAGGGGTAGGTTAAACATTGCTCCAAGGTCTTCAAACTTGAGTGATGGTGGGTAGCTTTGTTAGTGTTTTACTTTATCTAGAAAAAAAAAGCTGGGCAAGGTGGCACACACCTGTGATTCCAGCAATCCCATAGGCCAAGGCAGGAAGATTGCAAGCTTGAGATTAGCCTCAGCAATTTAGCAAGAACCCGTCTCAAAATAAAACAATTTTAAAAATGCAAAGGACTGGGGAATATAGCTCAGTGGTAGAGCACCCTTGGATTCAATCGCTAGCATCAAAATTTTTTCTTTGTATACCGGTTAATAGTATTTATAAATACTTTGTTTCCATTTCTTATAACTCTTCTTCTTCTCCTCCTTCTCCTTCTTCTCTTTTAAGAGGGAGAGAGGGAAAGAGAGAATCATTTTGTGTATTTTTTCATCTGGCCTTTGTTTCCCCAACACTTAGTTGCATATGTGGTGCTGGGGATCCTACCTGGGTCCTTGCACATGCCAGGCAAGCACTCCAACCACTCAGCAGCTGCTCCAGCGCCTCCTGTCCCCCACCCCCCTCCTCCTCCTCCTCCTCTTCCTCTTCTTCTTCTTCTTCTTCTTCTTCTTCTTCTTCTTCTTCTTCTTCTTCTTCTTCTTCTTCTTCTTCTGAAATCCATATGAAATCAATTTACCATATCTCTTCTGGAGTAGAAAAAGGATTTTTTTAAAAAATTTCTTCAAAATTTTGAAAAGTTCAAATTATAGAAACCTGTGTCAGATAAGATACAAATTTGCATCAAACAAGGCATGTCATTGATGTCTTAAAATTCAGTTGAATATTAGTTATAAAATTTTCTTGATGTTAAAAAGCATAACCTATTTATCAATTGGGCTGTTGGTGTTTTTGTAGTTGACATTTTTGAGGATTTTATAGATTCTGGATATGAGACCCTTGTCTTAGGAATCATAGTCCATGATTCTCTCCATTTCTGTAGGAAACCTCTTGACTCTTTTGATTGTTTCCTTGGCAGTACAAAAGCTTTGTAGCTTTATGGCATCCCATTCACTGATTTTTGGCTTTACATCCTTCACTTTAGGAGACCTGTTGAGAAAGTCTTTGCCTACTCCCAAATGTTGAAGTGTTGGACCAATTTTGTCTTCTATCAGTTGCAACGTAGCTGGTTTAATACCAAGCTCCTTGATCCATTTTGATTTGATTCTTGTGCAAGGAGAAAGATATGGG
>PVKS010048719.1:0-12301 GCA_004027875.1 Aplodontia rufa | reverse complement strand
TGTTATTCCTACACTAGATACCCATTTAACACATGAGTTCTTCTGGGGGAAACTGCAATAGATGAAACCCATAGTAGCTTATCTATGTGTTAGCATTACCCCTGGTTATCAAAGTTTATACACATTGATTGCTACAGTTTTGACAATGTTTCCCCCTCATCTGTATCCTGTATCGCAATATACTTCTAATAAATGTGAATGCAGTTTGCGAGAAAAAAAAAGAAATAAACTTTGCATTGTGTCCTAAAATAGAATGCTTATCTTGTATAAATGTGATATGATTCTGACCAGTCAAAAGAAAAGTCAAAAATCAAAATGGATAGATAAGTTTAGATAGTCATTGAGATAGATTATACTTTATACTGATGCATAATTGTCTGATCCATTGAAATACACTATAATCCCTTGTTCTGGTTCACTGTGGTTTACTTGGGAAAAAAATAGTGTCATGGTCACTAGTATTGACCACAAAAAGAAATTGAAGTTTTGCAGAAAACAGATACACCAGAAGTATGAAGATCTACAGCAGAGCTGAATTGCTGGACAACAGTGAATTCTGAATAATGCATTTCAGTCTGTGTTATTAAAAATGCAGTATGTGTCAGTCACACAATACCTACTTATCATAGAGGGAGACTTTCCATTCTCCACTGTGACATACAACAAGCAGAGAGATTTTTCACACATTAAATCTGAAGTCCAAAATATTCCCTTCTTCCTCTTTCCAAATTCATGCAAAGGTTTAAATTAGATATTTACTTGTACCCTATTAGTGAAGGAAATCTAAAATACTGTCATTTTATCTGCTAAACTGTGTATGTCTGTATCTGTGTACCTGTGCATGCTTATGTGTGTAGTTTAAATATAAAAAAAAGTTAATATCAGGAAAACACGCAAGAACTAGTTCATTTGTGTCAACGGGCTTTGATTTCTTCATATTGATAACATGTAGCAATAGTATTATAGTAGTATAAAGAAATAAAATCAGAATTGCATGTATTTCTTTAAGAGACTGACAAGACGAGTAATGCATGTGGTAGAAATTCTAGCTTCTCCCTTCCTATCTTTATTTATTGAAAAGACATACAAGTAAATTGGGACTAAACTGCAGAATGCAGTAGCAGGCTCAAATACATTCAATTTGTAATTTGCTGCAAGAATATTCATTTTGTTAAGAATTATTCCTACAGTCTGTCATTTTCCTGTCACTTAACTAAATCCAGAAATTCTCCCCTGCCTCACTGCATTCCAGAGCTGCCTGAGTGCAGACCTGCCCTGGCCATAATTGCTCAGTATGCTAGGCAGTTAACGATCTTCCCCTTCTCTCCTCAGTCGCAAGTGCTTCTCCACTTTGTCTTTCCAGTCTGAGTTTGCAATCAATTTTTTTCCACCGTGTGATATTTAAGCGATTGTTCATATTTTTTGTCTTGTTTTGCTTTGCTTTGATTTGGACCCAAACACAGTGAAGTAAATAGAATGAATAGAATCAAAAGTTTTCTGGAAAAGAAACATCTGATGGAAATACTGTTCAAACATTGATTTTTCTCCTGCCTTCCCAGGACTTTGAGTTTTATTGTGAGTTTTGTTTTGGGGGCTAACCACATCTTCTGAAAAGGAAAGCTTTATAATGTGTATCTGTGTAGAGTTAGTTCTACCTGCAATTCTCATCCCTCTCCACATTTAACCCAGTCTTCATGGAGAACACTCATTTTTGATGATAACATCAACTAAGTTACAGAGTATTTCTAACCCCTCCATGCAGAATTTTGAGACTTCCTTTATTTACTTTCCCACTATATTCCATTCATGGATTTATTATAATATTTATAATATTTGCTTTTTATTACATGTACAATGCCTCAAAATATAAGCTGCTTGTGGCAAAATTGGTATTTGATTCCTCTGTTTATACCAAGAGCCAACATTGCCTAACACTTAGAAGATGCTTAATGTGTGTAGTACAAAGAATGATAATAAGGGAGACTGTGCAAAATGAAGCTGAGCAAAGATACAGAGGACTTCATGGAGAACAGTGGGGGCCCAGGAGAAAACTGTGGGGATGAGAAAATTAGAAGAGAATGGAAATACAGCTTATCCATGCATACTTGCATTTTCTCAATTACTGATAAGACAAATAAAGTATGCTGTATAATACTGTACACCATCATAGCATTCGTCTCCATTTTTGTGCATGAACTATTAACCCAAATAATGACAGCAACCTTTACAGTTTCCCAAAGTCATAACATGGGACCACTACCATGAACCTTATTTTACAGATAAGTGCATCAATTTTAGAAACTGGCCTAGTGTCAGAAAGTGAGGTTCACCACTAAGTGATGGAGCTCGGAATGGAAACCCAGCATTATTGTCTCAGACCCAGAATTCTCAACTCTCAAACTCCAGTGCGTCCTGAATGGCAACAACCTTTATGCTTCACCTAGCAAAATCATAGTTATTATCAACTGATAGCAGTACAGCTACTTTTGTTCTCACATAAGTAAAAAATTTATGTTCATAAGTTGAATATTTTCTTTGATACTTCATGAGACTTGTTCCATGTATGGAAGTGGTGTAGGAATATAATTTTAGATTGAAGACAGGCCTCTGCGACAGAAAAATCCAGAATAGAGTTGGGCTTTATCAGTGATACGTCCTCAACCATTGAATATATCTCCAGCAAAATCTATTTGAATGTAGTTGAAGGTAAAGATGTCTCTTTTTATTTAAACCAATCCTTCACAAATTATCTCCCATGAAGGACCAGTTTTAGCTCACCATTCTTTATTGCATATCTATCATACAACTTATGTCAAACAACGAATCAGCATGAGTTTTCCATCAGCACTAGGTTATGCCCTACTCAGCAAGAAGAGTCAACTAACCACATTCTTGGATATCTTTGCTATGTCAAATTGCTGTTAAAATTTCTAAACATTCAATTCTGTACTTTTTCCACCAGAGATAAATAGCAAACAATCAATAGACAAACACTGCTCCACAGATCACACTTTGAATAGCATGGGTCAATGACCTTTCAACACCAACATTGAAAGGTTGTGTTTAAATGCAGCCTGGGATGGGGAAACAGTTCATCAATAGAGCACTCACTTAACATGTGTGAGGACCTGAGCTTGAACCCCAACACTACTCAAAATAAAATGCAATGAAAATAAAATAAAATCCAGATCTCAGATAATTCTTTTTTAAAATCATGAACTGCATGAGTTTCATAATGAAAATGAAGCACAAAACACCAGAGGAAACAAAAATTGAGGAGAGTGAAAGTGAACTAAATTATGTGACTAGAGTCTGTGGAGAAATTTTTTCAGGAAGAAATTACTAGAGATCCATTTCCCAAAGATTTTTAAAAACAAGTATGTCTGCTGAATTTTTATAATTAAAGCTCTTCTGCAAACCTTCATTAGGATCTTCTATATACACAAATACCTCTAGTGAGTGATTTTTAGAGAGAAAATTGAGGAAAGAGACTTATATATAAATATGGTTCACTATTGACCAAAAATACAAGCATTGATGAGAAACCCAATCAACACCAGGGAAGCAAACATTCAGATGAATGGTTCTAAACTGAGGGTCTTGGTTCTCTTCAAAGCTGCCCATAGTTGGTGACCTATTTTTAGTGTTCATTTGCTTGGAATAAGTCTATGCCTCCAATTACTCTTTTGTGGAATATTTATTTTAAATGATAGCATCCATTAAGATAAAAGTGAAAAAGCTGAGGCTGGAAGTTTTGGTAAAAATGATCTCTGGGGGCCTCCATCTCTACAGTAAAGGGAAACCATGTTTCTATGACATGATGTAAGTAGAGCTTCAACAGCATCCTTAGAGGTTATAATATATACTGAGCTTTTTAAATAAGTATAAAATGCATATATTATTTCTTATATATGCAAATTAAAATTTCATCATCTATAATTTACCTCATTTAATTCTAAAGATTCCTTTCCACTTCATGGATTCTGAGATGGCAAGATTAAATCCTGCCTTTGAAGCAGGTACTTTGTCTTTTCTACTTTAAAATTAAAAGACAAGAGAAAGCAAACAAGGGGGGAGGGAAACCCTAAGAATCTTGTTGCAACTGACAACTCACAATCAGTGTTCTATCCCCACATCACCTGCCCAACCCGTCAAGGGTCAGTTTCCTGGGCAACTTTTGTGTTCCTGGATAGGGGTCTATCCACTGGTTTTTGGTTAAGATGCCTTTCTTCTCCTGGTAAATTTCAGCCTCCCTCTTGGCTGCAATAGAAAAAATTCTTTTGACTTTTTACAGGACAGTCACATGGAGATCTAGCCCAGATTACAATTGGCCAGGTAAGCCTAAAGACCTCTTGACACCAATTCTGTTTCTCCAGATTATACAAATTTGTATTCTACCTTTTTTTTTTAAAGAGAGAGGGACAGTGAGAGAGACAGAGAAAGAGAGAAACACTTTATTTAGTTTTTCACATGGTCTTCATTGCTCCAACACTCAGTTGTGTACGTGGTGCTGGGGTTTGAACCCAGGTCCTTGTGCTTGCCAGGCAAGCACTGAAACCTCCGAGCCACCGCTCTAGCCCCTGTATTGTAACTTCTAATCCTTGTAAATCTCTACACCATCATAAGTGTCTTTCCACTTTCAGGAAAGGAGATATTTGGAGACCAAATACCAGCGTTCTGTTTTATTTGGGTCTTTTATTTCTTTACATGGTACTGTCTACCTTACTTATCCTTGGGCTCTCTACCCATTACAACAATAACATTTATTTTATTAAGAAGAAGATGTAGATAGCACAGAAAAACTACATCATTTCTAGAAAAATATCCAGGAAGGAAAAAAGTCCTATATCGATTGTTAAGGAAGCAGCAAGAAAACTATGCAGCAGAGAAAAAAATAACATAAACCTTAACTAAGCTGAGGATGGAAACAAAACCTGAGAGGGTTTGATATACTGTTCTTGTTTTGAACTCTAAGAATAAATCTCTTATGAGTTGAAATTTCCAAAATGGAGTGGACAAAGTGGAATATAAATAGTAGCATGGTGTATCTAGATAATGAAATGTCAGAGACAAATTTCACACATATCACCACTTAGAATTTCTCATAGCAATCATGAGGGAATAGGAAAGATTGAGGATTTTCAAAAGGATCCTGTGAAGGATTTTAAAGTGTTGAGAATCCTGGTTTTAGAGGTGAGAGTGTGTGACACCATGACCAGGAAAACACTTTAAAACTTTGCATGTGGGGACCTTGTAAGGAACTGAGGACCTTGACAGAAGATTCCAACAAACACTGTTGCCTAGGCACATGCCAGTTATTTATCATAGAAGCCAGCAAGGCTTTAATCATGACCACCTCATGGAAAAACATGGGGCAGTGATACCTGTTCACAAATCTGCATTGTAATCTGTTCATCATCCATCATCCCATGCTTAAATGGGGAGCAATGAAAAAGCAAAGTATAGAAAAGGAAAATTTTTAGCTATATAAATTTTTGTAAGAAAGTATATTTTTTAAACTGGCCAGTAACTAAGGGTAAATCTTGAATTACTAAATATTGAACTATAATAGAGGATTTCATGTTTGTTTATTTCCATTAAATAAAATAAATTCATGTTTGTACACCTCCATGATATACTGTGTATTCAAATCTATGACAATTTTTCACATACACAGAATTTTATCTGTATCTGTGTACCTGAAATTAAAAAGAAATGTTAATACTATTTTGATTAAAACTTTGATAGCTAAATAAAAGGAAAGAAAATCTTCTATGTTCTAAAATTTATAAAGAATTGTGGTTCTTTTAACGTCACATTTCCCAGGTGGAGATGGTCCAAATAGACTACCTTGACAGCTTCCACATCAAAAAGTGTCAACATACTCTTTAAACAATGCCTATCAGGCCAAATAAGCCAGTGCCATAGATGCACTAAACAGTGATACATTGCCTTTTTTCTAGAGGTGACTAGCATTAGAGAATTCCAGCATGTTCTCTTACTATTAAATTAATGCCACAAGCACTCTAAAGTCTGACCTGAGCAAGAAAACCACATAACTCTCATGTTCAAGAAATCCTTGTTCAGACAGAGCAGTGCAGAACATGCGGAATAAGACAAATCGTCTTTTTGCCATAGAATATTAGCCTTTGTAAGCCCTACAACATCTGCCTGTGCTCTCTCCAAACAGGAAAATTCTCAAAAATTGCATCTGTCCATCATTGTCGTACAGCCTTCCTTAGCCTTGACCATTTTGCCTTTTTGTGGGTGATGAAAGTTTGAAATTCTTCTTACTATGTAAGGCAGAAGTGTTAATTATCACGCAAATATATACAGGAAAGCCATAGCTAGATGAATTAATACATACTAATATGGAAAAAGGAAAAGATGTGACAGGAAGTTAGTCTCTGAATCTGTCTGTGTCTTCCTATGCAATCTTAAAAAAATTATACCAACATACCTACAATCTATCCATTTGATAGTGTAACCCAGATGAGCACCCAGATGATGTTTAGTACCTTGGTTGCCTCTAATCACATGACAACTGACCCCTTGAAATGTGCAGCATGACACTAATCAATTGAATTATGAGTTTTATTTAATTTCAGTTGATTTGAACTTGAATTTTAAAATAAAAGCATCATTAATTATAACCTTATTATTTTGGTTGTACTACCACTTCACTTGCAATATTGCATCATTTAATATTTATTTCTTTTGTACTATGGGGAATGCTGGGTGCGTGTGTGATTTCTACGATTACAATTAAACATATCCTTTCTAGTATCAGATTTACCCATCTAGTTGATATCAACTGACTGATTCCATTTATGATTATTTGTGTTGATTTATGTAAGATTTTATTTTGTTTATTGGAATGTGTTATACAGGTAATATGAGTTATAGTGATATGCATGTAAACATAAATCATACTAAAGTACCTTTTACCATGTAACAAGTCTCTCCAAAATTTAGTGGATTAAAATAACAATATTTCATTATTTCACAGTTTCTGTAATGGACCGTGACCTATCTGGGTGCTTTGACTCTGAGTTAATCACAGGTCTCTCATCAGGGTATTGGCTAGGGTTGGAGTCATCTCTGTTCTTAACTGGGGAAGGAACCACTGTTTCTAAACTCACATTTATATGGTAAGTCCTCAAGAACCCACTATTGGCCAGAGACAAAAAATTTTGCATCTGGGTCTCTCTATGGAAAACTTGATTCTCTCAGAACACGAGGGGCTCTAAGAGGGAGAGAGACAGAGATGGAGACAGACCACGTGCAATGGCATTAGAAATGTGACAAACAAACTTCTGCCAAAAGTTATCCATGACCTGTATGATAAAACATTTAAAAATTGCTAGGAGAAATTAAGAAAGACACAAATAAATGGAGAGCTACATTGGGTTCATGGCTTATCAGATTCAACATTTTTGTGACAATAATTCTCCTTTAATTGATCTGTAAATCTATTAAAATCCCAGTCCTATCACAGTGAATTATCTGTACATATCAACAATTTAATTCTGAAATTTATATTAAAATGCAAAGAATAGGATAATTTTGAGGGAAAAAAGCAAAGATTTCATTATATAGCTTCAGGAATCATGATAATATGGTGTTGACATACAGATAGATACGATAGATATAGATAGATCAATAGAAGAGAATATGGACTCTGGAAATAAACCCAAACATACATGACAAGTGGTTTTCAAGAAAGATGTGAAGGCTATTCCATGAAGAATCTACATGCGAATATCTGTTGGGGTCTGATCTTTGCTTTATCAGCTGCCCTGGATCTGTCTGCATAACCTCCTTCGGGAGGGACTGCTAGATTGTATATTGTTAAGCTTGAAAAACAGGGTGTCGACTTGGGCTTCAGACGTTTCGCCTTGGTATCACCTGCCAATTATTCTAGATCCTTCAAGGGGTGCACGTAGAGGCTACTGATCAAACGTGTGCCTCCGAAATCCACGTGTGGCAATGAATGAGCTAATGTAGAGAGGCCTCGAGGGGGTGGGATGAAGGCCCTCAAAGAAGAGGCTTCAGCCAGCAGTGGGGGCTCTTCCTTCCGGAGAGAGCTCTCGTACTTTGCTGCTGGACATGGTGTCCCTGTTCCTTCGGAAGATGAGCTCTTGTCAGCAGCCGAACCTGCCTATGCTTTGCTCCTGAACTTCTCAGCCTTCAGAACCGTGAGAAATTGCTGTGTATGTTTGTTCTGAAGTAGAGTCTTGCAGCGTTGCCTTGACTTGTTTGAGATTACTTAATGTTGGGCATTTTGTCGTAGCAGTACAAATGAACGTTGCCTTGAAAGAGAGATGTAAAGTATGGATATATAAAAAGAGAAGTAAAGTTTGGACAAAGAAAGACCGTTTCGGGTCTCCGGCCTGTGGTTTTTCTCATCCCCAGCCCGTCCCTCAGGTCAGAACCCGGCTGGACCGGGACAAATATCCATATGTAAATGAATTAACTCAAGATGGATCACAGCACAGGTATAAGGCATAAAATTATAAAACGTCTAAAAACAAATATAGAAGATAATCCTTGTGACTTTAAATTGTACAAACATTTCTTGCACTTCACCAAAGAGAACATTCATAAAAAGAACGATAAATTAATATTCATCAAAATTTAAAATTTCTGCTTTTTGGAAGACATCATTAAAAGAAAAGAATTGCATAAATATGTCTGATAAAGGACTTTTATGCAGAATATAGCGAGAATTTCCAAAAATTTATAGTAAGGAAACGTAACGATATAAAAATAAGAAATACATTTGAACAGCAATTTTTAAAAAATTGATATGACAAATAAGTAAAGAGAAGAATGTTCAACATCATTGGCCATTTTCTAATAATAGAACTATTGTATGCCTCTAAGAGTGGCCAAATATAAAAAGACAGTACAAAATATGTATGTAAGAACGAGAAGTCACTGAATTCTCATACTTTTTTGGTGGAACTCTAAAGTGAATGAATTACTTTACAAAACAGTTTACCAATTTCTTAAAAAGTTAAATCACCAGCAATCACATGATACTGATATTTATTTACTGAAAAAACATACATCATAAACAATATACGCATGTGGGGCTGAAGCGGTTGCTCAGTGGTTATGTGCTTGCTCAACATGCGTAAATACGCGAGCTCCAAATCCAGCACCACATCCACAATCAAGTCTCGGAGCAACAAAAGCCACATGAAAAACTAAATAAAATTTAAAATAAAACAATATACACATAAATGTTCAAAGTTGCTTCAGTTGGAATAGCCCTGTACTAGACAACTTTTCATCACTGGGATCAAAACACCCAACAAGAACAAATGAGAGGAGGAAAAGTGTACTTGAATCTCAGGGCCTCAGAAGTTGAGCTGACTCCATTGCTATGGGTTCTAGGAGAAGCAGATCTTGGCAGAAAGGCAGAGCAGAGAAGTGCTGCTCTACTCTGCTCTGTTCCAGGCAGCCGGGAAGCAGAGACAGGGAGAGAGGGGGGAAGAGGACATAGGGAATATGCACCTTTCAAGGGCACACCCCCAGTGATTCACTTTCTCCAGTCACATCTCATTTACCTACAATTACCACACACTCAGCCCATTCAAACTAGGATGGACTGATTGGTTAGAGCTCCCATAATACAAAATTTTCACCTCTGATTATTCTTGCATTAATATAGGAGTTTTTTGGGTGGAAGCTCATATCTAAACCATAACAAGGCCCAAACAAGAAAACATGAATACTTATACTGGTAAATGTCCACACACACACTGTGTTATAGTCATACAACCAAATAGTTCTCAGCATTGAAAGCAAGAATAAATTTTGATAAATGCAAAAATATCAATGTATCTAAAATTCATTTTAATTACATTACTAAGATGTAGTTCACCAACCTAGAATCTACCCATCTAATATGTACATTTCAATGGCTTTTAGTGTATTTACAAAATTACCTATAAACCCTTGATTTAATCTAATTTTAGAAAATTTCCATCATCCCAAAAAGAACCTTTGAATGAATGAAACCAGACTAAAAATTAGTACATACTGCATGATTCCATTTATTTAAAAATTTTTCTATGGTGATAGAATAATGGGGATTGAAGCCAGAAATACTTTACTATTGAGCTCTACTACTAGCTATATCCTCAATCCTTTAAAAAAATTTTTTTTGAGAAAATTTCTAAGTTGCTGAGGCCAAACTCTATATTGCCATCCTTCTATCTCAACCACTTGAGTCATTGGGATTACAGTCATGCACCACAGCATCCAAACAATTTATATAAATTTCTACAACTTTTAATCTATAAAAGAAGTTGGTAATCCATTTCCCAGCAGGCAAACTTATGCTTCTACCTTTTTTGTAAATAATGTTTCATTATAGCCAAGTCATGTCTATTTATTTATGCATTTTCTCAGGTATCTTTTATGTTACAATAGCAAAGTTGTATGACTTGATAGCCTAACATATTTACTATCTGACCTCTTAGAGGAAAAAGTTTTTCTGACCTCCTAATCTATGTTGCCAGGAAGCAAGTCAGTGATTGCCTAGGGATGAAAGTGTGGAATGAGAGAAGTGAAGGGCACATTTGAAGTTGATGAATCTGTTCAATATCGTGATTATGGTGTTGGTTTGATAAGTTTGCACATAATTTTGATTTGCACATAATTTTTATTTGTATACTTAAATTATACACATTTTGTTGTATGCTAATTATATCATTAGTATTGCAGTTTTTTTAAAAAAGCATTTGTCACATGAATAGTGAGCATCATAACATTTTGTTAATTATCAAAGATTGACTGTAGGAGTGACCTAAATTGTGAATTAAACACCCAACAAAAATTTTCTGATGAATGCTATATGATTTGAGTTTGTAACTGTGGTCAAGAAAATATAAAGTATTTCTATATGGAGAGATATTAAAAGAAATGACTAAGTTTCAAAACTTGTTATAAAATTCTGAAGAATAGTATATAAAAGATATTTTAAAACATAAATGATTTTAGTTAATCCATTAATAAATTACATATGAAAAATAAAAATTTATTAAAAATTAGAGATCAATTTCTTCAAGTTTTGAAAAATAGAAAGTAAAGTCCTTAGCTTTAATTAAGAGGCACTGTCCAATTTATATGCTGATATATTTGTCCATATTTATAAATACATGTTGTAAGTTTATGACATCAAAAGCTGAAAGGAACATGAACATTTAGTATTCATTTTAATTATTGGAAAGTTCATTATGCCTAGAACAATTTGAGTAATGGAATCTAGTTTTCCAAATTTAAACACAGATTGAATGTTTTATAATTTTGAACTAAATTATTAAACTGAGTAATACTATATGATATTGAAGACTTATTATCAAAATATCATCCAAAAGTTATTAATACAATTTTATATTGATTATGTATTGCAATTATGATAAGTTGGATATACACATTTACATAAAACGTACTGACTTCATTCCACTTGTTTTCTTCCTCCTTTTTTTTAAATTTTTTTATTTTTGAACAACCATACAAGTTTTTAACAAAATAATATAAAATGTGTATATATTCTGGATATTGCAATTATCCCCAGGAGTGTCCTCCCAATTACCCTCCCTTATCCCGCCCTTCCCCTTCCCACAATATCTCTAAAAAAGTATTAGATTGTATAATAATACATCTTATCTGGATTTAACGCATGCTAATAGACCAACTTTCTCACTGTCCAGGGTCTAGTCCCCACCTCCGCAGATGAGTGGAGACAATCGACACTTAGTTCTCTGGGTTAAGCTGATTTTACTCAGCATGATCTCTTCCATAGCCATCTGTTTACCTTCAAAGGCTGCAATATCAATGTTTCTAATTGCTGTGTAAAATTCCATGGTATAAATGTGCCACAGTTTTTGGATCCATTCTTTGAGTGAGGGACATCTGGGTTGTTTCCATAGCCTAGCAATAGTAAATTGTGCTGCTATGAATATAGATATTGCTATGTCACTATAATGTGCTGATTCTAAGTCCCCTGGAAAGATACCCAGGAGTGGAATAGCAGGGTAATATGGTGGGCTCATCCCTAGTTTTTTGAGGATTCTCCACACTGCTTTCCAGAGGGGCTGTACCAGTCTGCAGTTCCACCAACAGTGTGTTAGTGTGCCTATCTCTCAACAGCCCCTCCAGCATCTATTATTGTTTATTTTCTTCATCTTTGCCATTCTGACTGGTGTAAGGTGATATCTTAATGTGCTTTTCATTTGCATTTCTCTGATTACTAGAGATTTAGAGCACTTTCTCATGTATTCATTGG
>PVKS010048718.1:0-12298 GCA_004027875.1 Aplodontia rufa | reverse complement strand
GACAGATTTGATACCTGTCTCCTGACTGAAGCTCTGGACCACCACAGCCACAGCTCTCCTCCTGCTCTCTGCCTCCTTCCTTCTCACTCCTAGACCCAGCAAGGATCCACATTGGACACCTATAGGTTTGCCTTGTGCATCTCCCCCAATTAAGGACCACCAGGACTTCCAGAGTTCTCCAACTGTCAGCTGCCCAACCCTAGGCATCAGGGTACAGAGGAGGTAGCACTCAGTTCTTGGGAAATCAGGGTATCAGCCCCAAGTGTCAAGCCTTTCTCTGGGCCTCAGTGTCCCCCTCTTTAAAATGAAGAGGGTAGATGATGTGTCTGGCCAGGGATAAGCAGCAGGGTTATCAGCTCTTAGGCTCTCTCTGCCCTTCCCATTTAACACTGCCCACTGACCAGTAAGTACCTGCTTCAGAAAGGCATGGGGCCCTTGTGGGAGAGGCGGGGCCGCTGGCGGCGGAATTTCCTCCGGCCTCCCTGCCAGGGCCCTGATCCATTCCTTGAAGCCCTGGGCTGCACCAAGAAGCGAACATTGCCTTCCTCCAGGCCCTTCCCATCAGGAGGCTGCATCAGGGGCGCTGCAGAAAGGAAAAAGGTCTGTTAATTAGGAAGGCTGTTGAAAATGGCAGGTGGCCAGGGAGGGGGCATGCAGACTACAGAAGAGGACAATTTCTCCGTGAGGTTATGCTCCTTATAGCTTTTCTTTTTGTTTTTCTTCTCTATCCTGATGGGAAAAAAATTGCCATTTGCACACTGTCCTGGGCAAACGGAACCCACTACTCACATCTTGCCTTTGAGGGAGCTGATCATGTTTCTGACAGGCACAAACAGCTTCTTTCTTTGGAAATATATTGGAGGGTGCACTCTGGGACATCAGACCTGTCCTTTGCTGGGTGCAAGAGGTGGTAACCCCCATAGCACTCTGGTGACAGGTGTACTTCAAACATTTCAGACAACATTATTATAACTCCCCCTCCACGGATCCATCACCCAAATTCAACGGCTCTCCAGATGGAGTCACATATGCTCCAGTTGTCCCTTTTCTTTTTTCTTGGCTGTGGTTTTTTAAAGCAAATCCTGAACATCACGTCATTGTACTCCTACATCCTTCAATAGGCAGGGTGACCCACTTTTTTTCTTTTGGTACCAGGAATTGGATCTAGGGGCACTTAACCACTGAGCAACATCCCCAAATCTTTTTATTTTTTATTTTGAGGCAGGGTCTCACTAAGTTGCTCAGGGCCTTGCTAAGTTACTAAGGCTGGCTTTGAACTGTGATCCTCCTGCCTCGTCCTCCAAATTGCTGGGTAACCCACTTTTGAATACTACAGAACTCATAGCTCACTCATGGGCATCACATCAATGGCTAGACATCTCAGATTTATGTTTTCTCCTGAGGCTGCCCTGAGGGTGCAGCTGGGGTATCTGTGACTCAGCCTGTGACCAGATTTAGAGGCTAATAAGTATTGCAGTCATGATGCATGAATGAATGGGTAGGTGGATGGGTAGATGGATGGATGGACGGATGGATGGATGGGTGAAAGGTCACCTTAACAGCATGTCTATGCACCAGGAGAGGAGTGCACTATTGCACTTGGCACCTCTCCACCAATGTCCTGCCTCTTGTCATTCCCAGATTGCACCTCCTATATTGTGTTTGATATAAATTCCCAACTTTCCAACCCCAGCTGGTTTCTGTTCTGCTCTCCCAGGCTCCTCTCTACTTCCGCCCACACAGGACTTAGAGTAGAAGTCTACTGATGCCAGCTTCAGCCTTGAAAATGGAATACAAGTGGTGCTGGGTGTACTTGGGCACAATGAGGGAGAAGGCACACTTGCCAGTTCTCATAGAGTCTGAAGTCCAGCCAGGGAAGCCAAGCTGGCACCCAGAAACAAGCCTGGCCATCAGAGTCGGGCAGTGTGGTGAGATTAGATAGTGCTGGGAAGAGGCACATGGACGGGGTGCTTGTGCAATGCCTGATATGCGACCAGTCTGCAGAAATGCAGCATCTGAGGCTACTGAGGATGACTATCAGCCTCTCTCCCCCTCACACTGTCAGATTTGCCTTCAGCTATATTCCTGTCCCTTGAGCCTCATTGCCAGTCATCCAGGAATCCCTACTGGCTCACAGTTTCCATAGAACCTCCCATTGGCTGTCCTCCTCCCACAAACCCAGCGCTGGTTCTTTCCTTGGCTCCTGTGAGTCCTCCTCTGCTTGCACACAATTTCCAGGCATTAAGTCTCCTCTTAGGCCAAAGGCGGTGAGATTTGTCCTTTGGGCCCTCTTTGCTCAGACTCCGGGGCCTGTTTATCTTTCTCCCAACTCACATGCACACATGCATGCCCATCCCAGGGATGCACATTCTCTAACCCCTGAACCTTCTTTTCCTTCTTCTCCAAGAAAAACCACCAGGTGCACTGTTAACTGGGTCACTTGGTTAATTACTTACACTTCTGTGCTGATGGTAAAGGTGGTTAATGTGTCAACTGAGCTCTCAAACCTATGAGAATTAAAATAAAACTTGCATTTGCACTTTAGAGCAGGAAGGATGACTGAAGTGAAGGGGCTGCTTCTGTCTGACCTCATCTAGAGCTCCCCTCTTGCTGTCATGTGCTAAGGACCTGGCACTGGGGATGGAGAAGAGGGAATAACCTTTGTTAAGTTCCCATCCCAGCAGTTCCGACTTATGCCCTGAGTTTTGGGGTTTCCCCCAGGCTCACCCTGCACACTGAGGATGGATCTGAATGATGCTGATGAGGAGTTAGTACAAGAGACACACTCAGGGTTCAAGGCGGTAAGGACTGTGCTGAGCATGTGGCCAGGCATGTGGGAAGCACCCTGGAAGTCTTGAGAATATAATGAAGCCTTGGTTCTCATGGCCATGCCTTCAACTAGTGGGGGTGGGTAATGGCACAGGCCATTGTACCCCAGGGATGCAGCAAGCATAAGGAATAGAGGCACAGTGCCAGAAGGGGGAAAGTATCATCCCCACATGCTCAGCATCCCAGACTCCGTGACATTCAGGAAGGGCGGGCTACAGGGAAGGGTCCTATGGGTAGGAAGGTCACAAGTCAGGATGTGGAGCATGGACGGTGGCTCAGACAGTGGCCAGGAAGATGATTAGACTCTGGGCGTATCAAGAAGAGCCACCCTGGGGCTGGAGCGGTGGCTCAGCGGTTACAGTGCTTGCCTAGCATGGGCGAGGACCTGAGTTCGAACCCCAGCACCACGTACACAACTGAGTGTTGTAGCAACAAAGGCCACATGAAAAACTAAAGTTGTTTCTCTCTCTCCCTCTCTCTCTCTCTCACTGTCCCTCTTTCTTTAAAAAAAAGAAAAAGAAAAAAAAAAGAAAAAGAAGAGCCACCCTGAGCTCACTGAGTATCAGCCAGGCCCTGGAGAGCAGCCACCTAGAAGTCCCTAGCCTCTTGCAGCCCACTGGATCAGGGGCTCACTGTCCACTTTAAGTCTGTAGGCTCCTCCCATACCCTGAGCCAATCACCCACCTGTTTCCTACTTTTGATGCTGAGTCTGACTCACTGTCAGATAAGCTGACACCTGAAACTATGTTTTTGTCCTGTCCAAAGGGACAAATTAGAGACTGTTGGTTCTCATCATTGCAGAGGTATCGGCTGTACAAAAGAGTTCCCCTTTAGAAATAGAGGCCATCCCCAGCGCACTTCAATATTTCCTTCCAACTCATTTGCTGGTTAAGGGGAAACAGGAGCAATCCCTGAAAGAATCTGCAGCCTAGAGGGACTGGAGTCGCTGCTGGCTGAAATGCCCTCGGCCAGGAAGCTACAGCATCTCGGCGCTGAGAAATGCAGTCAGGGGAGAGCAGGATTTGATTGCCATGCCATCTGAACTCCAACCCAGTCCATGTACAAAGAGGCACATGTCAGCCTCACCAGGAACGAGGCACCTGCTTTCCCCTCCTGGTCCGGCCTGTCTTCTGATTGCTTTAAAAGCCCACACTCTGGTGGGGACTCTGCTGGCAATGCATCCCCGCCCCTACTGCTCTGTGGCACTGCATGTTTTTCTGAGACGAGGCATCTTTCCTTTGTCTGCCCAGCCTCCCACCCCAGTCACCTTCTCCAGGACCCTGTGCTATCTCCTGGTGCCAGCTCTGCAGCCTTGGGAACCTCAGGCTCTGACAGACTGGCACTCCACTTGACTTGCATTAGTCCTGTGCTTCCGAGAGGCCTGGCTCAGGTTATGTGGGTGCTTAGTGATTAGGACTGGGGATGCTCCTCCAGGGGGAAGGGTACAGTAGGCTGCCCTCACACTGCCACTGTGACTGCATACTTTGAGCAGGGGCTGGCAAGGGGGAACAGGATGGGAGAAAGGGAGGTGCTCAAAGACCAAGGGACACTGGTCTGGGCCAACAGCTCTCAGACTCAGAAGAGCAAAGTGTATCAGAGGTTAGGAGGCAGTGGAGGAGTGTGGTGGTGATGGAGGTGGGGGTGAACATTTCATGTCAGGACAGAATGTGGGGCAAAAGGAAGAAGCATGCTTTTCAGGCCTGGAACGTTGGGGACTCTAGCTGAGGAGTGTGCATGTAAGTCCAGGCCAAGGACAAGGTAGTGCTTGGGTCCCTGTTTCTAAGCCAGGATAGAAGCAGGAAGAGTGGGACATGTGTACCTAGACTTTCAGCTGGTGACCACCTGCAAGGAGGTGCCCTTCTTGGCTCTAGGAGAGGTCAAGCAGTGGGAGCTTTGGAAGTTTCCAGTGCTAGACTTAAGCAAAATCTGAGGGCAATTAATGTCCCCAAATTAGTGTGTGCATATGACATAATGAAAAAGGGTGAAATAAAGCAAGAAGTGACAGGGTTTGCACCAGAAGCACACAGTGTTCTGGCAGCAAGGCCAACTTCTCTTCCTCTGAAACCAGCTCTTCCCTTTACCACCACTGCCTCAATAGCCGACCCACTAAAGGCTCAAGTGCTGTCTGTTGGCCCAGAGTCTCCCTGTAGCTTCAGGGGGCAGTGAGTGTGCTGCTCCCAAAGCCCCAGCTTCTTCTGGGACACACTTTTTGCACCTACTCCTTTTCTCCCCTGAAGGTGATACCATGGACCATCTGCCTATGGTGGCGTCCTATGAGTGTCTTGTCTTGCCACCTCCACTGGATGGTAGCTCCTGGCAGGTGGATCTTTATTTGAATGGTTTGCTCCCTTCCTACCATTGCCTGCCTGACAGGAGTCTCTGAGGAGAAAGCCTTCTCCCTTCTTCCCAAGGAGGTGGCTGGCTCAGTGCTAGAGTCTTAAAGAGGGACACCCTTGGATAGCTACCTGGAGACCAGAGGTGCCAGATTCAACCAACACACCTTCCTAAGAAGCTCAACAGTCTTCTGGGGCCAAAGCAATGCCAGAGACCCAGAACAGAGAAAAGAGGTGGCCTATAAGGAGAGGCAGGCAGAGTTGGCTGGACCCCAGAGGCTCCTGTGCTTCAGGCCATCCCTCCTGTTCTAGAGAGTTTGGAACCAAGTCGGGTCCTATGCCCTTCCTTTAGGAATCTTGCTGCTCTGCCCTCTCCTTCCCTCCAACCTCACCTCTCTGTGACTCCAGCCCTGGCACTGGCATCAGTCCACCTAGTCTTGGCCTTCTCCTTCTGGTGCCAGACAGGCAGCAGTGACAGCCAGATCACAGGACTATGGCAGCTGGAGGTGAGAGCTGGCAGCCCTGGGAGGCACTGACCGCACAAAGGACAGGCAACCTGGGCAGGGGCTGCAGGGGTACTGGTGAGGGCCAGCCTTGGGGCAGGCAAGGAAGTTCAGTGCCAAGCACTACCAGGTGGGGATGTGGTACAGGCAGGGGCAAAAGGACCCCCTCTGACCTGCATGGAGGTGCCAGGTCAGTGCCTATTTCCTAGTTTGGTGCCTGGAGAGGGGATGAAGGTGAAACATGTGCCTGGGACAGTGTGCAGGGTGGAGCCAGGATATGAGAGAACCAAATCTCTTGGGTAGAATGGAAGCTGTTGGGAGGGCATGTGTTCAGGAGCCAGGGAGACCAGGCAGGACCTTGGAGCAGGGGTGAAGACAAGCACAGCAGCCTGGGGGAGGCCACCTCTGCTCACTTGCAGGCTGAAAGTAGCAACAGCTGGGATCCACGCTGAGGCTGCCACTGCTCCCGCCCCCGCCGCACGCTCCTGCCTATGCAACAAGTGTCACGTCGGCATGTTGGCACATCATCCCCAGGGCTGCCGGCCCCTAACCTCCAGGAGCCAGAAGACCTTCGACGCGGGAGCCCAGCCCACCCACCTCAGGTCAGTTCCCTCCACTGACCCACGTCAGGAACTGGGCAGGCCCGCATGCCTCCCCCACGTGGGGTGCAGGGTGCGGGACACTAGGTGCACAACTGGGGCCCTGAGCTCCTCTGGACTGAGAGGGGCGATCAGAAGAGGAAAGGCGCTAGGCTGGTGATGCTCGAGGCCATTCTGAACGCCCCCACCCCAGGAACGGGTCCCCCTGGCCGGCCGCCCCTGGCTGGAGACGCCCTGTCAATCTGCCGCCTGGCGCAGCTGGCGCGTGGCTGCTCCTGCACGGCTCGCGCCGGGCTCCCCGGGAGGCAGGGAGAGCGCGAGTGTGGCGGCGGGAGGGAGCGCGCCGGCTGCGGCCAGGGAAGGCAAAAGGAAGAGCGGGCGAGCGGGAGGGCGCGCACTCACCTCCACACGCCGCAGTCAAGGAGAGCCAGAGCAGCAGCAGCGCCTGCACGCAGAACCGCAGATTCATGCTGCTCCTCGGGTCGCCCGGCCCTGTCGATCCGGTCGGAAGGCTGAGAGGCTGGCCGCCCGGAGGCACCGAAAAGCGCGAGCCGCGGCTGGCGCGTGCGGGCGCGGGGCTCCCGGGGCTCCCGGGCCGGCTGAGTGTGCACCTACAAGCTGCCGCCGCCGCGCCGCTCTGCTGCAGCCTCCCTCAGCCGCCGCGGGGGAGCGCCGCCAAGCTGGCCTATGCAAGGAGCTCTTTCCAAGCGGCAAGCTTGCCTGGGCTGCAGCTCCGATTAGTTGCTGGTGGCTCAGGCTGCCAGCGAGAATGCTCCCCTCTCACTCCAGGGGCTGCATTTTGTAGCTTGTGGCTTGGCCGCGAGCCCGCTTGGTCATGTGGTCAACGGGAGGGCTGGGGGGGGGTCAGGAAGAGAGAGGGAGTGAGCCTCCCGCACCGCCCCCCTCCAGGCACGCACTCTGCAGCTACAGCCAGGGCGCAGAGGTAACCCCGAGGTGGCCCCACAACAAAGACCGCGCTGCCGCTTGGACAACCCACAACCGCTCCCCGGACAATGCCCCCCTGGCCAGGGGCCAGAGAGTTTGTGGAGACCTGAAGATTTCAAACACAGGAAGCATTTGGGGTGGACAAGGGGCACACTTAACCCTTTATCACCTCGCTTCCTTAACAGCTGTCAGGAAACCTGGGCACTCCGGGAAGGACCCCATCCGGACTACCCCCACTGAGCCCCTGCACCTCTGACCCTGACCGTGGTCCTTTCTCTTGCCATTAAGCATCACCAAAGGTTTAGTCAAGAACCCACCCCCGCCCCCGAGTGCTGGTCCTCTCTCCTATGCACCTTCATTTTTGAATTGGGGTGATTGCCTAGGCTTGTGCCCAGCACCCTCATTTCTCCTACCATCTCCCAGGAGGTACCCTCTACCTGGAATACTCCACCCAGCCCTGCCCATGAGCTCTTCATTCTTGCCAGGAGTCCCTCAAATCCCATCTTATCCAGAGCCTTCCCAAGTTAACAATAATCCAGGAGGGGCTGCCCTTCCTCGCTGATGTGACATGAGAAGCTCCTACCGAGTCCCTTTTCTTGTTCCCTGAGGCTCTCCCCTCTCTAGTTCCCCATCATCATAAGAGGGGTCAGTTTATCAGACTCCATACAGTCTAGGCTGAATTGGTTGTGCACGTACTTGGGATTCCCCTTTATAAGTCAGTGAAGTTTGTCTGTCCAGACTAGACTGTTAGCTCCTTCTGCAGCCTGGGAGCACTCAAGGATAGAGGCTGCCTCTTGCATCAGACTGGGAACCCCCTAAGATAGGACCCTGTCCTCACAGTCATTTGCATGTCTTGAAAGTCCCCAATATCGTACTCTGCACATAGGTGGCACTCAACACATGTTAAAAGACTAAATCCAAAGGTGTCTCCACCTTTCAGCAAGCCTCAGTTTGTTTGAAGTGTAAGTCCAGATTTACACAAAAGGTACATTGGACAGTGTTTATATGTGCCACAAAAGACATGAGAGACCATGCTATATTATGAAATATTACAAAAATCTAGCATATAAATTATTTATTATCAGTCTCCCTCCACCAGAATTCACGAAAGAGGAATCATTATTTTGTTCATGACTGTGTGCCCAGACTCAGAACAGTGCCTGGGACATGACTGATGCTCAATATGTAATTTTGAATGAGTGAATTTTTCATATGCATCCCTATTGCCTAAATCAAGGGAGAGAGAAGGAAATACGACAGGGTTTTTGGTAATGGTTTATGATCAATTAGCACAATCAGGTAGTATTTTAGTCAGCGTTTTTGTTGCTGAGACTAAAAGACCTGGCAAGAACAATTTTAGGAGGAAAAGTTCATTTGGGGCTCACAGTTTCAGAAGCCTTAATCCATATATGATCAGCTCTATTCCTTGGGATGTGAGGTGAGGATGAACATCATGGCAGAAGACTGTGTCAGAGGAAAGCAGATCAAGGCATGGCTCCAGGAAGCAGAGAGAGGTCCACTCACCAGATACAAAATATATACCTCAGGGCTGGAGCAGTGGCTCAGTGGTTAGGGCGCTTGCCCAGCATATGCGAGGACATGAGTTCAAACCCCAGCACCCATGTACACAACTAAGTGTCAGAGCAATGAAAGCCACATGAAAAACTAAATAAAAAATGTATTCTCTCTCAAAAAAAAAAACACCAAAATATATACCTCAAAGGCACACCCCCAATGGCCCACCTCCGCCAGCCACACCCTACCTGCCTTCAGTTACCCTCAGTTACTCCTTCAGAGGATCAACTCATTAATTGGATTATGGCTCTCATAACCAAATCAATTCACCTCTCAGCCTTTTTGTATCGCCTCACATATTGAGCTTTTTGGACACCTTTCATCCAAACCATAACAGGTAGAAAATAACAATATGAAGTAAAGAATCTCTCTTATTCTGAGAGACCCAGACTGTGAGCAGTGGGCATGGGTAGCATGAGATCTTTCTCCCTTTGCTGTTCCCTGGAATGTGTTCCAACCGGAAGGAGAAACAGCCCCTAGACTCCACCATTGCTTGCTGTAGGACCCTGCTGTCACCACATACATTTATTTGGTCTTATGGGGATGATAATCTCTTCCCTACCTGCTTCAAGGTTGTTATGGGATCTGATGAGATACTATACCTGAAAGTACTGTGCAAATCAGGAATAAGCCCTCACAGGGTCTTTTTTAGGAAACTAGGTGCTCCGATTCTTAACTGAGCAAGCACATGCACACACAAATAAGTATCTCCCATAACTAAATTAATAGCAAACTTCACATTTAATTACACCACATCTTCACTAGGGTGTATATGGGCTACAGCCAAGTGGTTATAGCAGTGCTTGGATTCCAGTACAGTAGCTACTAACCATGGTTGAAATGAAATTAAAATTCAGTTCCTTGCCAGGCATGGTGGTGCAAGCCTGTAATCCCAGCAGCTCTGGAGACTGAGGCAAGAAGATCACAAGTTCAAAGCCAGCCTAAGCAATTTAGCAAGGCTCCAAATAACCTAGTGAAACCCTGTCTCAAAATAAAAAAAAAATAAAAAGGGCTGGAGATGTGACCCAGTGGTTCAGCAACCCTGGGTTCAATTCCTGGTATCAAAACGAAAAAAAAGTCAGTTCCTTGGTTACACTGGCCACATTTCTGTTGCAGGGTAGCCACATATGGCTAGTAGCAACTGTACTGAACTTTCAATCATTGCAGAAAGTTCTATTGCATGGCTCTGGGGTAAAGCACTCATGTATTCTGCCTTTGCCTATAATCCTCTTCCCCAGCTTACATAGTCTTTAAAACATGCAAGTAAAGGAGGAAAATCCCCACAAAAGTGGGCCAGGGATGTGCCTCAGTGATAGAGCACTTGCCTAGCATGCACAAGGCCCTGGGTTCAATCCCCAGTACTGCAGAATATATGCATGCCTGTATGCATACATACAAACAAATACAAATTAAAGCAAAGCAGCAATAAATTGAAAGCATTCATTTAAGACAAGATATAAAGGGCTAAAACTTAGGAGAAGCATTTTAAAATCTAATCTGTCTCTTCACTTAACCAAATTGCATCCATTTCCCTAGTCCCAGATTGAAGATCTCATCTTCCTTTTATCTCAGGCCACTCTTGCGCACAGTGACCTTGACCTCTTCATGCCAGCTATAGGCTATACCTTTCATGGGCAGCTACTCTTGAGGACTGTTGAGAGCACTTCAGTATCTGCATGCCATGCTCTGTGGGCCTGCTGCTCTGCAGAGAAGGATGACCACCCCTGCATCCATTCTGAAATCAATTGTCCGTGAGGAAAGTAACGCAACTTTAATTGCTCACTCGGAGCCCCCTGTAGACTCCCACATATCCAGTGTCACGTTGAAATGACAAGTTTTCCTATCCATGTCCACCTCTCCGATTTTAAGATCACTGGAATGACAGCACCTAGCACAGTGCCCAGCACATAGGTGGTGCCCTGGAAGTGCTTGTGAAATAACTGCTAGCAGAACTCTGAACTGTCTTTTGTTCAGGAAGATGACACTGTGTTTCTGAAGGTCCAGGAAACCAGTCACCCTCCAGCCCTAAGGCAGCAAGCTGAGGTGTACTATTGCACTTGGAGCCGGACCTCTGGTCAGGGGCAAAACTCAACCTTCCACCTTCCAGGATGATGAGGGATAATCATGAGGGTGGGGATAGGGTTCAGTGTTTTGTTGGATGACAGAGATAAGATACCTGACCAACCTGTGCACTTTCCCCTTTTGAGTTCTGCATAGTGTCCTATGCCATCACCACCAGCTCAACTGATTTGTCTGCCTCTCCGTACTGCAGGTTTATGTGAGCAGTGTGGTGTGTTAAAAAAAACCTCAGGTTTTTATACCTTATTTCTGCTCCTCAATCCCATTCATTAGCTGTGTGACCTTGGGTAAGTACTTACCCTCTCTGAGGCTTAGTTTCTTCATCTGTAAAATAAGCATAATAATATGGGCGGGAGTGGTGGCTCAGTGGTTATGGGGCTTGCCTGGCATGCTCGAGTATGTGAGTTCAAACCCCAGCACCTCAAACACAACGAGGTCTTGGAGCAATGAAAGCCACATGAAAAATTAAATAAAATTGTTTCTCTCTCTCTCATTGTCCATCTCTCTTTAAAAAAATAATAGTACCTACCTTATTAATGTGCTATGGCTTAAATGTATATGTCCCTCCAAATTTCATATGTTGGAACTAAACCCCAAGGTAATGGTATTAAGAGGAGGGGCCTTTTGGAAAGTGATTAGGACTTAACAACTCCGCCCTCACAAATAGATTAGTGCTTTTATAAGGGAGGCTTAAGGGAGCAATCCAGTATCCTTTTTGCCCTTCTGTCACTGCTGCCTTGTGAGGATACAAGCATTCATTCCCTCCAGAGGAAGTAACATCCAAGGTGCCCTCTTGGAGGCAGAAAAGAAGGCTTGGAAGCTCCCACCAGATACCAAACATGCCAGTGCCTCAATTTCTCAGCCTTCAGAACTGTGAGCAATAAATTGCTATGATTTATAACTTACCCATTCTCAGATATTTTCCTATGAAACCACGAATAGACTAGGGAATTATGGTTGGGTGATTAAATATGATAATGCATGGAAAAGTACTTAGACAGTCCACATCCATAGTAGTTGCTCATTCAGTGTTTTCTCCTTTGCCTGACCTGCCCTTTCCTTATCTTTGGGTCTGTCCTCTGGCCCCCTGGGACTGACTGATCAAGAAGGAAGGGCTCTATTTTTGCCCTTCTCAATCCACATGTATTTTCTTTTTTTTTTAAAAGAGAGAAACAACTTTATTTAGTTTTTCACATGGCCTTTGTTGCTCCAACATTTAGTTGTGTACATGGTGCTGGGGTTTGAACTCAGGTCCTCATGCTTGCCAGGCAAGCGCCGAAACCACTGAGCCACCGCTCCAGCCCCCACATGTATGTTCTTGGTAGCCTTCAAAATTACTTACTATCTTATTCCCTGAAAGCACCAATATTTGTATTTAACCTGGGGGCACTTTATCACTGAGCCACATCCCCAGTCCTTTTTATTTATTAAATGT
>PVKS010048717.1:0-12296 GCA_004027875.1 Aplodontia rufa | reverse complement strand
TAAGGTTATTGTCAAGGTCAGTATCAGGCAGGGTTAAGAGTTTAGGGATAAGTTTAGTGTTAGGATTCAGGATAGGCTCACTATCACAGACAGGGTCTAAAGTTTAGGCTAAGGATTGAGGTTACAGTCAGGGTCTGACAGGGTCAGATTCAGAGACAGGAAGGTTTCTAGATTCAGGGTCTGTGTTTAGGCCATGGCCTGGGTCAGTGAGAGGATTAAGGTCAGGAGAGGTTTAGATCATGTGAGGATCAGTGTCAGGGTCAGAGTCAGGTTTTAGTGTAAAGGGATAGGGATTGTGTCAGGGCAAGGGTTAGTGGTCAGGGTCAGAGTTCAAGTCATGTTAAGGGTCTGTGTCAGGTCTAAGGCTTAGGGTGAGTCATATTTAGGGACAAGGTTTAGTCAGGGTCAATGTCAGGGTTTAAGTAAAGGGTCAGTAGGTGGTCCATGTTATATTTAAATATGTTTAGGGTCAGGGACAGGTTTTAGAAATTAGGGTCTTGGATAGTATTGGGGTCAGGGTAAAAGTCAAGTCAGTGCCTAGATTAAGGGTCGGCTTAGTTTTAGGGTCAGGGTTAGGTTCAGGGTTAATGGTTAGGGCCAGGATCTGAAAGGGTCAGATATAGGTCCATGGTTTAGAGACCTCAGTCAGTGTCTGTTATTTGGTCATTGCCAGTGTCAGGGAGAGGATTTGGGGCAGGATATGTTTAGATAGCGTGACTGTCTTTGGTTGTGAGATTTCTCCCATGTAAGCAGCATATTGTTGGAATTTATTTTCTGATTGGGTCTGTGAATCCATGTCTTTTTTGGGGGGTGACAAGATCAAACATGTTCAGAGTTAGAATGGTTATTTTGTGGTTCTCTGCCATTGTAACTTTTCATTGTATTTTGTGCTGAATTGGTTACCTTTCAGTAGTGTCAACTTTTATTGAGTTTCTTCTGTTTCTGGGTTTTGGAAATTATTTGCTTGTTCCTCTATTTGGAGTTTTTCTTTGCATATTCTTTATAGCACTGGATGAATATTGCAAATTTGTTATTATCATGGAATGTGTTTATTTCCCCTTTGAATTTGAAGCTGAGTTTTGCAGGATTATCTCATTCCAGGTTCTTCTAGAATTCAGGGTCTGAGCCGAGGAATGTGAGGTGATCCTTATTAGCCTCTGAAAGTGACTTGATGTTTCCATCTTGCAGCTTTTAATAATCTATCCTTGATTCCTGTTATACATTCTAAATATCATGTGTCTTGGTGAACTTCTCAATTGAGTAGATCTATTTAGTATCTAATATTCTTCCTGGACAAGTATATCTGAGTCATTTCTGATATGGGAGAAATTTTCTTTAACTATTTCACTTAAAATATTCATTCATTTAGAATGCCATATCTGAGTTTCAATATTTTCTTCTATATCAATGATTCTCAGATTACTTCTGATTTCATCCCAGATTTCTTGAAAGTTCTGATCATGTTCTGTAATTCTTTTTCATTTATGTCATCAGTGTGTTCAAGCTTAGCCCATTCTCATTATTAGAAGTCCTTTCTTCAATGGCAATGTTCAAAAGAAATTAATCGTTATTAAATTTTTCCATTGAGCCTTTGATTTGGTTAAGGATTTCAAGTCTGAAACGCCTTTTTTCAGTATATCCAATTCTTTGTTAAAGAAGTTTTTCATCTACTGTGTTTGCTCTTATTTCCCTCTTTAGATCTTCTTTTAGGTCTTTGAGTGTTTTAGTAATCAATTCATTGCTAGATTTTCTAGGTTTACATCCTGCTACCTAATCATAGACTTCAAGGTTAGGGAGTTGTGGGATTAAGAAAAACATTTCCAGTCTTATTCCTCATTTTGGGGGAATTCTTGTTGGACTTTGAATTGAAGTAAATTAGTAAATTCTTTTTCATCTAATTTTGTGTGAAAGCCTTTGTGTATGATTGTATTGCTTGCTCTGCTGTTTTTGCTGAAAGTGAAATATGGGTTGAGGGTGGGAAGGAGGTCCTGAAAGACTCCTCTCTGATTGTTCCCTTGTGAGATATAGTTGATGAAATGGGTTTTTTGTTCCCTCCATTTCATAGGATGGGGTTCTTTCAGAATACTTGAGATCTACAGCAGATTCCCTAAGATGTGAAATAATTTTGATCTTTACAATATCCAATGCCTCCCAAGGTAAGGAAACAAATTCAAAATAAACATCAACCGAATACAGAACACCATATTACACCATATTATACTAATTACTTTATTCCTTGCAGAACTAATACAATGATAATTGCTGTCTATGAGAGGAATTGTAGGTTAAGCAATTACTTCCTGCAAAGAAATGTTTCTTAAATTAAAGGAGAAAAAGGAGAAAAACTGAAAAGAAGAAAAAGATACAATATATACCTAAAGAAAAACAAAGAAAACGGGAAGAAGAACATTCTTAGAGAACAATAGAAGAGAAAAAAGAACAAAAAGAAAGAAAAAAACTTTGAAAGGATTAAAAAAGGAAGAAAAAGATGCAGTATATAAACAAAAAAATTCAAATTGTGATTCCTGAGGTTATCTCATTACAGCTTGGGGAAGATGACAAGAGTCCAATTGAGGGTTTTCTTGTTTTTTGAGAGATAGGGACTGTTGGACAGAGAAAGAGAGAATCAAATTTTATTTAGTTTTTCATGTGAATTTTGTTGCTCTGACACTTCATTGTGTATGTGGTGCTGAGGATTGAACCTGAGTCTTTGTGCATGCCAGACAAGCAACATAACAGCTGAGCAACTGTTCCAGCCCAGAAATTGAGGTTTTTTAGTAGAGACCGATAACCAGAAACACTATGATTCACAAGGCACAGGCTTTACAGGATTCTAAGTGTGGAGGGTGGGTTGCCAGGACAGGGCCTAGAGCTCAGACACCTGGTATTTTCTGTAATACATTTGCCACAAAAAATTCAGGTTAATTCATGCACTAAGGGGTGGTCCCTTGCTGACCTCCACTAGGGAAATTGTAACTCCATAGGGATTCTAGTTCTAGGTGCAAGGGAGTGAGTGCAGAGCAGCACTCTCCTCGATGTATATGCAATTCCACCAGACCTCCTGCACTCAGATCCTTTGCTTTCTCACATGATCTGAACCATAGGAAGTCATGTAGGTCCCCTCATTTAGAAAGGGTAAACCAAGCTAAGCTAGGTTCCCCTGTGATCATCCAGCCTGAATCCCTCTGGCTGATTGATGTCTGGATAGACCCAGAACCTTGCTTCTGGGTTAAGCCTCTGAATGTGATCAAGGTCCTGGCACAATTGTGGAGAAATCTGTTTTTGATGTTGGCCTAACAGACCCCAAAATGGGGGGAAGGGAAAGGAGGCAAACTAGATATGTGTTCCTTTCCCACATGACAGAGAACCCTAGGCTGTGCAGCCTTAGGTCCTAACAGTCTCCCACTCAGTTTGTATTGCCCTTGGGACTGTGGCATCTCTAGGAGCTAAGGAAAGCACTCCTTGTCCCCTCTTGCCTTAACTCCCTTTCAAAATGGTTGCCACCCTTTCTCCTCCTGAAAGATAAGAGACACTGTGATACTCTCAGGCTTTGTAGGAAATTTTGGATCTGCCTAACCTGGTCCTGGGCTTCTGTCTGAATTCAGGATTCACTATGGCAAAAGTAAATCAGTGTTTTTGTACCCCACATCCAATATGCAGAACCAATAGGTGAAGTATCAGTGCCACCACGGCTGTGGCCTCTGCTACTGCTACAGTGAGCTGTCCTTTGCCCCAGAGACCAGCTAGAATCAGCAAAGATATTTTTACATTGCAATTTTGATAGATTTCCAAGTCTCCAAATATCTGCAGTAGTATTCTGGTGAATTCCAGCATCAGTGTGTGCACTCCTTCTTTTCAATGCTAGAGGACTGGTGGGATTTGAGTCCCAATTCAGAGTCAGAAGAGATGCAACTGCTCCACCATCCAATATGATCCCAAGTCTTGGCATCCATTTTCTTTCAGAACTTGTTATGGGTTATTCCAAACCCTCCACAACTTCATGGTTTGGGTTAAGTCAATTGAAATTTGGACTGGTTTTCCTCTAAATGTGATCCATGTTTTTTCTTGAGCAGTTTTTTAAAATGTCATTGTTCTGTATGTTAGGTATTTTCATAATCTGTCTTGGAGTGAGTCTATTGTGATTTTGTATATTTGGATTTCTATCAGCCTCTTGAATTTGTGTTCCCAGTTTATTCTTTTGTTTATTTTCAAGAATGTATACTTTGTCTTTGAGGCCTGAAAATCTTTATTTCAAGTGGTCTATCTATTGGGAATGCTTTCCACTTAATTTTTTATTTGGTTTATTTATTACTTCATTTCAAGGGCTTCCTTTTGATTCTTTTTCATGATTTCTATCTCTTTATAGAAGTGGTTTTCACTTCCTGTTTTTACTCTGTATTCCTTCCTTACTTCATCTTTTAGTTCATAGAATAATTTACATATGCATTTTATTATTTTCTTCTCTGCTATTTCTTCCACTGTGCTGTCATTAATGACTTTAGTTGAAGCATTGTGGGTAATTTGGGATACTTTGTTCCCTGTTTCATGGTATTTGCATATCAACCCATGCTTCAATATTGCTCTGATTTCCTCTTAATTCAGGACTGACTTTGTGAGCTTCTTTTTCTTATGGATGCTAAGTTGGGTGGATTTCTATACACTGGTAATTGAATTCAATGTGTGACCTTTGTTGATCCCATTATCAGGCCCTCTTTAAGAGAATATTGAGACCTATTTACTACTTTCTCTTCTGAGCCAAGTCTCAAAGAAAGTTTGTTGCAATTGTTCTCTTCAGTTCCCCAAATACAGTTAGATATGTATAATAAAATTCTGAAATAGATTTCAATGTTTAATATTTTAGTAAAATTATTATTACCTGAAATAGGTACTAGAAGGAGGAAGGGAAGACAATTGGTCATAAGTGTGGAAATCAAAGTGTGAGGGTAGGGAGAAAGAGGAGAGAGGAGGGAGGAGGGAATGAAAGAGAAAAGAGAAAAGAGTCAAGATTATTTTGCACTAAGGTAAAGGAAGGAGAGGAAAGAGAGAGAGAGGATTGAGAGATGGAGATGGAGAAGCTCATATAGTTTGGTGTACATCAAGTTAAAAAGAAGCATTAGCTTGATGAGTTGTGCATATTAAGGCTGATGTCCACCCCTTTCCTCTGGGAATTCTCCATGTGGTATATATCTGTTCCTCTCTTGTGTGGGTGCTGATTGCAGTCCCAGAATTCCTATCCATGCCTCTATTTAGTTCTCTAGCCCATTTATTGATTGGACTATTTGTGGTTTTAGTGTTCACCTTTTTGAGTTCTTTTTATATTCTGGATATTAGCCCTCAGTTTGATGTGTAGCAAGCAAAGGATTTCTCCCATTCTGTAGGTTCTGTCTTGACACTCTTGATTAATTTTTCAGTTGTGCTGAAGCTTTTCAGTTCAATGCCTTCCTACTCAGTTATTCTTGCCTTTAATTCTTGCACTCTGGGAATCCAATGTTTGCCAAAGGGGGCAAAAACATAGTATGGAAGACAGTCTGTTCAACAAATGGTGCTGGATGAACAGGACAACCCTATGTAGAAAACTGAAATTACATACTTATCTCTCACCTTGAAAAAAATCAAATCTAAATAGATCAAAGAGTTAGAAATTAAACCAACAGCTATACAATTGCTACAAGTAGAAATAGAATCAACACTCCTTCCTTAACAAGACTCCATAGCAAAAGAGTACTTCTGACAGGTGAGTTTGGGTTAGATTCCCAGGTTCCTATTCAGGAGAAGGTGGCCTCATCAGCCATAGCTGGGACAAGTCCTCTAAGTGGAGCAGAGTGTTGACCAGCAGTCTCCCTGCAGAGCAGAAGGTGAAGGACAGGATAACTTGGCCATGGTCAGAAGGGAGGTCTGGTTGAAAGAAACAGCTTTCTTCAAAGTCATTCATCTCTACCCTGATATAGAAAATCCTGTTTACTTCCTGACTTGGGTTTTCATGCTAAGAATTCCTACACTTTTTCCACTATTAAAGAATGCAGTCTAATTTATGAAGATTTCTGTTTCTTCAATGGAAAGAGCAATGGATTAGGGTTCCAATTGAGGGTCTCTGTCCTGCAGACTCCATTTCCTACATTGTGAAAAGAGAATTGAATTAGACCATGTTTCGGAACTCACGCAGTGTTCCATATTTGATGATTCCAAATGATGATGGTTTATTGCTAAAATGTATTGTTTGCATGATAAGTTTCAGGCACTTTCCTTAGGATTGGATTCTTTCATTTTGACTTCATGGTAACCCTTCGATGGTACTATTGTATTTTTTGTTTTAAAGATGAGAAACCTGAACCCACAGGGATTAAATTATTTTGAAAATGATCAAGCCTATTTTTTTCTTTAAACCTCAAATGTTTGCCAATACATAATAATGTACAAATTTGCTTATATTTTCATGTGACCAGAGTCTTTTAGTCAGCTTGTAATAGAATGAATTTGACAGCTCTAAAGAATTTGGGTAGCATTAGGTCTGACCCTTACTTGTACAGTTAAAGAAATGAAAACCTTCAAACTATCAATCTGTAGCAAAAATATGTGTAAGATGTTATGTGTTGCTTATTGCCTAATTACTAATAATGATTGAGTTGAATTTGCATTTGCTAATTTAAAATATGGAACAAACCATGACATTTGGTGGACTTTAAGACATATTCCTTTGAATACATTTAATTTTATCCAATATTATCTTTCTTTTTTTTTTTTCTGGAATACTAGGAATGTGAAGACAAATTAGCAACATCTCTCAGCTGGAAAAGTTATCCAATGAAGAATTCATCAAGTTTGCCTAGAAACAAATGATGCTATTACAGAATGCTAAATCAAGGAGTATAGGTTTTGGGTTGAAAATGTTCATCTTAGTTAACAATGCTTGATTTTTAAATAGTACATTGGCCTGATTTTATTTATAAGGGATTCCAAATGCATCTTCGTTATTGTAGTGGGATCTCACTATATTTCACTACTTAATATAATGTTTACCTCTGCTTTCTTGTGTATATGTGTTTATATGTCTGAATTAAAGTTACCTTTAAATTGATAAGGCCAAGGCATGGATTTCTATTTTTTAAATTTTGAGAAATTAAGCATTTATTTTTCATCATATGGATTGTAGATTCTTCTAATTATTTTTTCTAGAGGTGTCAAGTTTTTTTGTGGTGTACATTGCAATGTGTCTGTGCAGTATTTGTGTTGGTTGCTTGGGACCATTCTCAACAATTGCCTTCTGTGCATCCATGTGTCTGAGTAAGAATTTAATCAACTGCAATTTTGGGACTTGAGGCAATGGGAGGAGCTGGAGCACAGGAGATACTTCCCTGATTGCTATGATTTTCCTGTCAGCTGGTGCTTGTGAGTCACCCTACAGCCCAGAATATGCATGCTTGGTGGGTGCCACATCTTCTGACTGTTTCTATTATTGGTGGAGGCACAGGGTGTAAGACTGTTACTGGCTGTTGTGGGATGTTAGGTACCAGTTTCCCTTTGCAGGGGCTACTTCATAGCAGCATAGATCTTGCTGGCTGTCTGTAGCTGTCAGTCCTGTGAATGCTGACTCTCTATGGGTGATGTGTGACCAAAAAGCCTCCACATTAGCTGATGTGTATTGCTTGGGTACTGATCTGTGACTGGAGTAGTGTGTAGGTTTACCTGCCTTCATCTGAACTCCTTGAGCTGGCAGTTTTCAATGTCATGCACCTGTTCCCCAACATGGGGACTTCTCTATAGTGGTGCTAAGTACTTTGCAGCTATGTGCAGCTATGGGGCCTGTAGGTGCAAGCCATCTGGGCATTCTGTGGCTTTGAAAGCTCCACCCTAGCTTGTGCAGACTGCTAGATTTCTCTAGTCACACTGAATAGGGTAGAGTGTCACTTTGCTGATATTCACCTGAACTCCTGAGGAGGCAGTAACACTGGGTTGGGATTAGCACTCTGTGGGAGTGATTTGCCCTTAGGTCAGCTCCAAATAAATCCCCATGTCCATAGTGAGGGGGTTGTTTGATAGCCTTCAGCTAGGAAAGATCCCTCAGATTTCTTTCTAGAAAAATTACTGAGACAACTCATTTCAGAGACATTCCCTTTGGTATTACTTGTAACTCTCTGCATGTAGGGAGAAGTTGAATTGCTTTAATTTCTTCTTGGGAGGCTAACTAGCTGTTAACTCTCTAGAAAATCTGCCCTGCCTGATGTTGCTTTCAGCACATATTAGGGTTCATTTGTACATTCTCCACCACTCTGTTTGCTGCTCCTGAATTATGTTAACTTGATCTGTTTCTCTTTCCAACTAGTCTCCACATTTTTAAATTCAGGATTTTTTAAAATAACATCAATATCTACCCTCCCTTCCCTAAATATAGATCTTCTCCCAGAAGACAAAGATGGAAAGACATTCTGATTTGGATACCAATCCGTGAAGTCATTTAGCAGTAACCAACATGATCATATTCACCAGGACATGATTTCAGCCTGTTTTCCTATTTAGAATAACACAATGCTCATAGTCAGAAATGAAGCTAATGATAGGTGAATGTAAAGAGTTCTATTTTGTGCATTTGAGTATATTTTCTATGATATTCCCTCCTGGAAAACGGGCAGGTGGTAGTTGAATGTAAAAGAATGTATAAATCACTACAGAGAAGAAAAATGGGAGAATAGTATTTTAATGTGAGGAATGATGTCAAAGAAAATGAAATACATGAAAGGAAGAGTCCTGCCTCTTGGGAGGATTTTCAGTATTCTGAAACTAATACTAGAACCCAATCAAAACAATTATAGAGTGGGAGACAGCTTATTGGATTTTCTTTAGACAAATTCCCAAGTCTTATGTACTTGTGTCCTCTTCACCACAGTCAGAATAGCCTGCTTATTATCCCTCAAGTCAGGTGAGGGAATCCTAAGCACATATGCAACAGAGCTGATCTGTAAATAATGTCATTGCTGTTTTCATTTTTGTAAGCCAAAGACCAAAATCCGCCAAGACCTCAGTTTGTTCAAAGTGAATTCCAGAATCTCTAGTGGTTCTATAGTCCATTCTCTCATATCTTAAACATCCAAGGCTCTTAGGGTAACAGAGTCTTAAAGAAGAGAATAACTGAGACCTAGTTAGGCTAAGGAAACATTGTCAGAAGCACACACATCCAAACTAGCATTGATAGCTGGTTCTAAGCCAGAGGAGGGTTGTGGGAAATAGTATTCAGTGGAAGGACTAGTTGGGTGCCTGGGACCCATTGGGTATTATGGCAGTCCTGGCCATACCAAAAGGGTTAGAGTGAGACTGGCCCTTTCCAGAATTTTGCAATGATTTTTCTCCTCATTTGGGATGTGGTCTCCATTCTAGGGAGCCTTGTCCACACATACGTGGTCACCATCACCAGCTGAAGCATGGCTATCATGGGGTGTCTATGTTAGTAAGGCTTTCATCACTGTGACAAATACCTGAGTAAATTGAAGGAGAAAGAATACGTTTTGGTTCTGGTTTCATAGCTCCTCACTTGGTTCTTTTCTGATGTTTACCTACTGGCAGAAGTGGGTAGAAGAATAAGGTTACTCAGATCTTGAAAATCAGAACAAGATGTGAGATAGAGAGTGAAGGAGAGGGATAGAGGGAGGGAGGGAGGAAAAGAAATACAGAAAGAAGGAGGAGAAGGCACATATGAAGGAGAAGGAGGAGAAATAGAAGCAAACAGGAAAGATATAGTTATTGAAGCACACCCTGCTAAAGTCTTTCTCCATTCATGCCCAACCTACCTAAAGTTCCTATAAGCTCCCAGTAGTTTATTGATTTTGAATGATTATTTCATGATGAAGTCAGAGTACTTACCATGAATTGCTGTCCCCAAACCTCACTTGTGATCATTGCTGCTATGGGGACTAAACCCTAAGTACATGAACCTTTTGAGGAACATTACAGGTGCAGACCCTAGCAGCTTCTCTTTGGCAGGTCCAAGCTGAATCTTGACATGTCTGGAGTTCAAGGGCTTTTTGAATCAATAGACATTAAGTTTGCTAAGGTTCTCTGTGTATTTTTTCCTCAGGGAGGAATATTGAGAATTTCCTTGGTGGTACTGGAGTTGAATTGGAGCATTTTCAGATCTGTGGCTCAGGACTGTCCCTAAGGAGACTTTTGGGTATAGGGGTTGTCCTGTGTGTTGTACCACTTCAGTGCCACCTCTACCACCTCTCTGCCCATCTCTCCCCAGAGCCGATAATGAGTCCTGATGATGCTGAAATATTTTATGCCATGAATCCATGAGTCAAATAAGATTTTGTCCCAAAAGGGCCTTCCCTAATTAGGAGAACAATAAGTGTATCAAACCCCTACTTCCCTCTCATGATGCAGAAGGGCTCAATATCACCAAAGGATCCTTCAAACTTTTGCTTGTGTCTGACTGAGCCATGCTAAAGTATCACTTGATCATTGTTATATTTTCCTTAAAATATTGACTTCATGACTTTGAAACTACCAATCAATAATCTGCCACTATATCTTTGTTATTTATAGCATTTAAAACACATTTATCATTGTATCATAAATGCATCTTTGGATACATTTGTAGCTTTCAAAATAGAATTGTTTTCTTTTGTAATCAGATATACTTGGTTGATTTTGAATATTATTCTTAGCAGATATTCCTAGAGATAGCAAACAAAATGTATAGAATGTTTGATTTGGTCAAATAGAATTTCTGTTACCCAGAATATGGCAGATTACATAATGTGAGTTTTACATTGGGATTAAATGAAATATTATTTTGAAATGCTTCTGAAAAATTTTTCAGATTTCTCAGATGTTGAATTATTTTCATTTACATGAGATATATTGGGGACGAAGTTCAATACTAATCAAGAAATTCATTTGTTTCACATATTCCTTACACATAATCTTCTTATTTTTTCAAATAAAATTCACATTTTATTTAAATTGAAAAATCTTTACAAAATATATTTTCTTCTCCAAAAGTAACAGTATGTCATTTCTAGGTAAACACAAAATATTAATTTCATAGGTTTTTCCAGATTTTGCTAATAGATCCTAATGAAGCAATAAATATAGCAATGGAAAATTATAGGAAAAAAAGATAAGTCAGTTGCCAATATTGGTGATTTGATTCTGTCTAGACCCCAAAGCTGAAGTGCTCAACATTTACCTGCTATTAAGCATATGAAGAGGTAGGCTTAACAAAAGAATGTAAATAACAATAACATGTGGGTCATCAATTTAAAATTTTACTGTAAATATTTCCGTTAGGTTCACTTGTTAAAGGCAAAATCTGCTTGACACGTTCACATTGTTTTTCTGGTAATTGCCTTCACTATCCTTTAAAGAATTTAATAACACATTTAAAACACTTTGGCAAAAGTCATTGGTGGGCTTTGCTATAGCATTTTATATGTTAAATTTTTTTCTCCTGCACCTTCTCAAAATTTATGACATCAAAAATTGATAAAAAAAATACATGAAAGAGTTTCATTTCAAAGTATCAGGTTTGACTGAATATGTGGTTCAGTGGTAAAACAAAAGTGCCTAGAGTGCATGAATTCCTGTTTTCCATCCCAGCACCATAAAACACTAAAAGAGGAGATTCAGGAATATTAAACATAGAAATATGAATGGCTAAAATAAACAAACCCGCCACAGAAATGTTTGTATTATAGAACAAGAAGAGTCAAATCCACAAAGAGTGATGCAGATGAATAGATGCCTAAGATGAGTGAGAGGGGAAATAAGGGTCAGTTTCTCTTGAAGACACCTTTGATTGTCTCAGACATGAGCCTTTGTGGGACAACTCACATCCACACACTAACTAACTTATATCTCAAACATAAATCAAACAAAAGCTAAGAGGACTCCTTTTTGTGGAAAGGATAGGAGCATTTTTTTTTATGTTCCAAATTGCTTATCTTTAAACAACTTAAGCTCTCCGTATTACTTTGCAAATATTCAGTTAAATTTTATCCCAGTGTAAAGAGTCAAGTTATTATTATTCAAGTATAATGTATTAAATGTCATTAACAAATCCCTAATTTAATTTCTTGATTCCATGTAAACCTGAAGGAGACCATTGTTATAATTGTTATAAATAACTTTAGTTTTGAAACACTAGCTTGGTAAAATGCTGTCCTAAGTTTTACACCTTAAAAAATTAATACACTTGGAGGATATGAATAAATCTGAAACACAACAAAAGCCAATATTTATTACATAGATATCTTTATATTAACTAAATTTAACCTTTGAAGAAAAATTCAGATTCTATAGTATAT
>PVKS010048716.1:0-12299 GCA_004027875.1 Aplodontia rufa | reverse complement strand
TGGGGATACTCCATTGAGAAAACTTTTAGGCAGGTGAACAAGCGATCCCGTAATAGTTTTGGTGATGTGGAGGATGGAAGCCAATGCCTCACACATGCTAGGCAAGTGCTTTACCACCAAGCTATGATCCCAGCCCTTCCAGTAGGTTTTTTTTAGTGACATATATGAAATAATATCAGCTTCCTGATGTTCAAATCACAAAGTCTGGATTTGGGTGCTGGTTCTGCCATTACATAGTTGTGACCTTGAGTGAGTCATTGCACCTCTCTGACACTCAGTTTTCTTTCCCCCACTAAAATGGCTTTAATAATGTTTACTCACATGATTGCTTTGAAAAAATCAAAGGAAAACTATTCTGTAAATTCTAATGCATGACATTAGTTGTCGCTGCTCCTCACTGATCTGAAGGATAGGTGCAAAACTACTGAGATTCAGCAGTCTTTGGATATAGTCTAATATCCTTGCTTTTTAAAGTAAAAAATAAGCCACAAGAAGAAATTCATTCCAGTTTTTTCTTTGTTTGTGTCCTCAGTGCCCTGATGAGTAAAGGTAAGTAACCAGATCCCAGATTGTATTTATTAGGACCAGGCAGATAGTGGAGAGAAGTGTTGTTGTGAGGACTGTCATCCAGGAAGTAGGCCAGGGCCGTTCAGCCTTCCAGTCATCTCTCAGAAACCTGATGCCTGTGATGTTTCTCTAGGAGGGTGCTAAGAGGTTCAACAAAGCACTGGCATTTATCTCTTGATTTTCTTTCCTACACTTGCCTTTCCTTTAGGTTTTTGAAAACTGAAGGATACAGATGAATCTTTGCAGAGAATGATACTAGAACATGGGCCCACTGAATATGGACCCTCACCCAACTTGATCATGGCAGACTTTTCATATAACTCTTGTTTTTAAAGCAGCATCAAAAGCTGGCCAGCTCAAAAATCTCTTTCATTGGGCTAGAGTGGTAGCTCAGTGGTATAGCACTTGCCTGGCATGCATGAGGACCCAGGTTCGAACCCCAGCATCACATACACAGTTGTATGAAAAACAAAAACCAGATGAATAAATAAATAGTTGACTCTCTCTCCCTCTCTCTCTTCCTCTCCCTCTCCCTCCCTCCCTCTTAGAACAGGTGAGTCAAAAAAAAAAAAAAAAGAAAATTCTTTCACTGTAATAGCCATGGGCATATATGACATATGCAGAAAATTTTCTTTTAAAAGGAGAGGTTGTTAAAGCAAGTCTAACAGATGGCTTGTAGATGCCTTATATCTTGCAGCCTCATGTTGCTAATGCTATTACTACTTTACAGAACAGTCCAGGGCACTGTGATGTTACACATCATGTACATGACTTTGATCAGTGTGTCAGAGAAGATCAGGGATTGAAGGAACATCCATTCCAACACTGATGACTTTGCTGATAGAAATTTTGAAACAAAGAGAATGGAAAGGGAATGCTTGGGATTTTTGAAGGAGGATATTTCAAGAAGTAAGAATCTCCTTTCTGGGCTGTTATGTAGCTATGACAATGCGTACTTCTACATGTCATAGAAATTTTGGTAAATATGTGGATCTCTTACAGACTGACTCTTTCCAAAGGAAAACATCTATCAACTAGACTTTGGGGAGGGAGTTTGGTATTGGAAACATTTAAATTTTACCATTAATGACCATTACCCATGTATACATGAGAAAACCATTTCCTTTTTTTCATGCTCTCTTGATCCCTCATAAAAATGTTCAAATCTTTTTATAAGTAAAGGTCTAAGATGGATTTGATTGGCTACTGCTTCAGGTACAGTAATGAAATCTGGTGCAGTTTTCAGGATCTGGGCAAAGATAATTCTGTTCCATTTGTTACAGCTCTAGAGTCAGTATTTTCCATGCTTACCTACAGTGATTCATAATACCTATGACTTTTTCTGTTTTTCCTCTTTTGTAGATCTACCACAGTCCCATAACAAAACAGGAAGAAAGTGAGTCATTCAAATTTCTGCTCTACTGATATTATAAACTGCAGGCTTTCCCAGTCACAGTGAACGTTGTCCCTAATGATATGTACTATTGATGCAACTTTGTATGTTGGATACTTCTGTATTAAATGAAATTCAGCTTTATTTTTTAATCATCTGTTCATTGAACTAAGAAAGTCACTTCATCTCATCATATGGTGGGATAGTTATAGTAATGTAGAAAAACACATTATGTCTTTCTTGTTCTAGATACCTAACGGAAATTGTGTGCATTTCTGAGCTAAAATTTCACATTTGAGATCATTCGTGCTTAAAGCAGACAAAATGCAAAGTACTAAATAAAAATATTTTGTGTTACAAGAGTTCAAACTCCAAAATTTCCCCTGAGTAAAAAGACCTTTCCATATGAAGGTGACTGGAGATGAACAACCAAACCTTTAGCTATCTTACTGCAGTCTCTTAGCATGATCATTGAATATTCGATAGCAGATGCCTACTGCAGTAGGATCTAACTCTGCTTTCCTTTGCTTGAAACAGTGGAGCTGAATGAAGTGGGGTTCAAGTTTGTTAGGAAGTGCATCAATATCATTGAGACTAAAGGTAAGATCTGAACCACAGTCTTGGCATTATTAAAATCTGGTCATTCCGATTTTGTCCTGCCACGATTTCTCTAAAGTAGCAATGAAATTATGTATTGCTCAGGATCCTTCTTAAGAATGACAACTACTAATAAACTTTGTGCACTGGATGCAATTTTTATAATTTCAGCAAATTCTAAAGTAGTAGTGTCCGCACATATTTGGAAAATTTGTAGTTTCCTGATTATAAAGAGAAAACATCAAAAGGTTTATATAGTATTTCAAAATAGTACCTGGTTCTCCTCAAGCAGTGTCATGATGGTGGCATTCTAAATAAACAAGAGTTTAATTTCTGCTATAATACATATAATACCAGCATCTTGGGAGGTTGAGGCAGGAGGATCACAAGCTTGAGGCCAGTCTAGGCAACTTTAGGGAGACTCTGTCTCAAAATTTAAAAAAATTTTGAAAAAGAATTGGGAATGTAGCTCAATGGCATACCACTCCTGGGTTTAATCCCCAGTACAAAAGGAAAAGAAAAGAAAAAACAAGACAACAATAACAGTAACAACAAAATACCATATTGGCTTAAAAATTGATGGAGGCCAAGCTAAACTTGGGCACAAGTGGAATCAGCATGATTCCTGGTTATTGATACTCCCTGGCTTCCCACTCAGGATATTTAGAACGTAAGTTGGTGTAGAATATGAGCTAAACCTGTTTTAATTTTGAAATGTTGCTTTATTCTTTCTCGGTGAAGAGAATGGCCTTTGCTTGATATCTGCCATACACCGGCCCTGTCCTCTGCTATGTCACTGCTTGGGAGCAGCTTGAGGATTGATATTTCCTCCTTTTTCACTTAAACCCTAACTTCTCTCCAACATAGTGACACAGTTCTGCTGCCAACCAGCTAAGCACACGCTTGTATTTAATATGGGGCATATTCTATTTTCTTCAAAATAAGGGGGACTTAATACAATACAGATGGAAATATCGGTGATTATGGGGAGATTCTTTTAGGACTATTGTTGTTACAGGAGACAGATGAAGAGCTTGAAGAGAGAAGGGAAATCCCTTCCTATCTGAATTGTCTCCTATATACAAGTACTTCCCTTCTCTACTCAGGTGGAGTTGAAAGCTCTCTTATGTAAACAAAACTGACCTGATTTTTCTTTCCCTAGGCATCAAGACAGAAGGCTTGTACCGTACTGTGGGCAGCAATATTCAGGTTCAGAAGCTGCTGAATGCCTTTTTTGGTAACAAATTTATTTTCACAATTTTTTTTTCTAAAAAATTTCATCTCCTTGTATCTTTTTTTATTAAGAAATTTAGTTATTCTGTAGGTTCTCTCTTGACACTCTTGACTAAATATTTTTTTGTAGAAAACCATCCTTTATTTAATTATAGAGTCGTGGGTTGTGTTGACAGACTTCTGGGTTGTAAATGCTTTTTCTGAGCCGGCATAGGTCTGATCATGCACTGACCTTTTTAATTAAGATCTGCCTGGGGACAACTCCAGAATCTAGTTTTCAAAACTTATTATGTTCAAAATGTAATACATATTTCCTTCTGAAGCAAGAACTCCATGCCTGGTTTCAGCTCTGGCCTAAACTTGTGTCTGAGACCCCATTTCTGCTATACACCCTCATAAGTAACCACACCCTTGCGATAGCTAGTGCCTGTGTTTTTTTTTTACTTTTTTTATTAGACTAAATCTTTAGCTGTGCAAAACCTTTTAGTTTAATTGTATCGCATGCACTTATTCTTGATTTTACTGCTTGTGCTATGGGAGTCTTGTTAAGGAAGGCTCTGCCAACTCCTATGTCATATAATGTTGATTCTACTTCTTTTTCAAGCAACTGTAAAGTTGCTGGTTTAACATCCAGATCTTTGAACCATTTTGATTTAATTTTTGTGCAGGGTGAAAGGTATGGATTCAATTTCAGTTGTCTACATATGGCTGTCCAATTTGTCCAACGCCATTTGTTGAACAGGCTATCCTTCTTCCACACTATGCTTTTGACCCCTTTATCAAATATCAGATAGTTAAAGTATGGGGGTTCATCCCAGAATCCTCTATTCTATTCCATTGGTCTTCCGTTCTGTTTTGATACCAATACCATTCCGTTTTTCTTACTATAACCCCTTAGTATAATTTCAGGTCAGGAATTGAGATACTACCTGTTTCCTCCTTCTTGCTGATAATGTTTTGGCTATTCTGGGTCTTTTGTTATTCCATAGGAACTTCAGAATTACTTTTTTCTATATCCATGAAGAGTGACATTGGTATCTTAATGGGGATTGCATTACATCTGTATAGTGCTTTGGGTAGAATCTTTGCCTGCTACACCTCAGACAGAGATCTAATATCCAGAATATATAAAGAACTCAAAAAACTAAACACCAGACTCACAAATAATCCAATCAATAAATGGGCTACAGAACTAAAAAGAAAATTCTCAATGGAGGAAGTCCAAAAAGCCCATAAACATATGAGAAAATGCTCTACATCACTAGCAATAAGAGAAATGGAAATCAAAACTTCACTGAGATTCCACCTCACTCCTGTCAGAGTGTCAAAAATGAAGAATACCAACAAGGACAGATACTGGAGGGGCTGTGGGAAAAGAGGAACACTGTCACATTGGTGGTGGGACTGCAAACTGGTACAGGTACTCTGGAAAGCAGTGGAGACTGCTCAAAAATATATACCATGGAATTTTACACAGCAATTAGAAACAATGATATTGCACCCTTTGAAGGTAAATGGATGGCTATGGAAGAAATTATGCTGAGTGAAATCAGCTTAACCCAGAGAACCAAGAGTCGAATGTCTTCACTCTTCTGTGGAGGCTGGAACTAGACCCTGGCCATTGAGAAAGGAGGTCTATTATCATGTGTTAAATCCAGATAAGGTATAATGTCATACAACCTAATACATTTTTAGAGATGTTTTGGGAAGGGGAGGGGAGGGATAAGGGTGGGTAATTGGGGGGCACTCTTGGGGGTAAATCTAATCTTCAGAATCTATATACATATTATATTATTTTGTTAAAAGATTGTGTGATTGTTCAACAAATAATTTTCTCAAAAAAAAGTAGGGCTGAAACCACCTTATGATCCAGCTATCCCAACTCCTGAGTATTTTTCCAAAAGATCTAGAATTGGCATATTATAGAGATGCAACTTCATCAATGTTTATAGCAGCTCAATTTACTATAGCTAAATTATGAAACCAATCCAGATGTCCCTCACTTGATGAGTGGATTCAAAAACTACGGTACATATATACCATGGAATACTACTCAGCTATTAGAGAAAATGATATTATGGCTTTTGCAGACAAATTGATGGAGATGGAAAAAATTATGCTAAGTGAAATATCCAAAACTCAGAGACTCAAGGGCTGAGTGTTTTCTCTCATTTGTGGAAGCTAGAATGCTCGGAAATAGTATGATAGATGGTTAAGCTAATAATTACCTCAACATGTATGAATTTTTACACAAACAGGGGGAACCTTGCCTAGGATCCTGGGGGACATAGGGAGGGGGGCAGAGAGGGAGGAGGGAATAGGAAGGATATCAAGGAGACTGGAGGGAGGGAGTATGGGGGAATCAACTCAGAGGAAAACCTTCAACTTCCATGAGAAGTCCAATTAACATGGGGGTTTAATAGGAGGAAACATGAAACCATGGGGAACCCAAGGGTGGAAACCATGGAATGGCATCAGCCTTGGCTTGCCCTGTCATTATACATTTGTTCTTGATTTTTTTGGTAATGATTCCCTCCTAATTTTAAGACTATATTTAACAAATAAAAAAAGAAATTTAGTTATTGTACAATCAAAAATACATCCAACAAAACAATGTGATATGTATATATTTCTAAAATTAGACTTACTCTTAGATCCCATCCTATTCTCCCACCCTTACCCCTCACCCTGCCACCTCCCCTCTCTTGCCTGATACATCTCTGGGAATGCCTTAGGTTGGTTATGTGTTACTATGCCTTTGCTGGGTCTAATGCATGAGAGTTGACCACCTTTCACACAGGCCTGGGTCTAGCTCCAGCCCCCACAGATGAGTGAAGACATCCAATCCTTGACTCTCTGGATTAGGCTTACTTCACTCAACATGATTTCTTCCATTGCTATATATATATATATATATATATATATACAATCTCATAGTTTTTGGATCCATTCATCCAGTGAAGGGCATCTGGGTTGGTTCCATATTTTAGCTATTGTAAATTGGGCTACTATGAACATAGCTTTTGCTGTGTCACTGTAATGTGCTGATTCCAACTCCCCTGGAAAAATATCCAGGAGAGGGATAGCTGGATCATATGGTAGATTCATCCCTAATTTTTTGAGGATTCTCCATTCTGCTTTCCAGAGGGTCTGTACCAGTCTGCAGTACCACCAACAATGTGCTAGTGTTCCTCTCCTCAATACCTCCAGCATCTGTTATTGTTTATATTCTTCATTTTTGCCAATCTGACTGGTGTGAGATGGAATCTTAATGTAGTTTTCATTTTCATGTTTCTGATTACTAGTGATTTAGAGCACTTTCTCATGTATTCATTGGCTTGTTCAATGTCCTCTGTTGAGAAGTTTCTATTTAGCTCTTTGTCCCGTTTATTGGTTGGGTTGTCAGCGTTTTTGGGGTTGAGATTTTTGAGACTTGTAGATTCTGGATATGAGTCCCCTGTCAGAAGAATCACAGGCCATGATTCTGTCCCATTATGTAGGAAGTCTCTTGACAGTTTTGATCATTTCCTTGGGTACTTATTGGGAGTAGCTGATATCTTAGAAACAAATGTAACTGGAAGAGAAAGGAGATATTGCTACGGAAGGTTGTAGAATGAATATATATGGAAATATAAATTATATGTATAATATATATATGTCTTATGTTTTTGAGATGGTATCTTATGTTGCCCAGGCTTATCTCAAACCCATGGGCTCAAGTTATCCTCTTGCCTCAGTCTTCTTCAGAGTAATTGGCACATATAGGCATGGCCATACCACCTCGCCCACATAATATTTTTTAGAAATATTTTCAAAAGTAAAGCGTGCATGTTTTGCTCACTGTGACTGAGACAGTCTTGCCTTAAGAAATGATTGTCATCTCTCCTTCTTCTCATCCCATTCATTCCTCAAGCCCTTTACAATTTGGCTTCTAACCCATCCTGTCTACCAGAACTGCCCTGGCAAAACTTAGCAGGTACCTACCTGTCAAATCCAGTGAACACTCTTTAATCTGCATCTTACTTGATCTCCTTGTTGACCACTTTTTTTTTTTGGAAAATCTTCTCTTTACTTGACTTCCATGACACAGCACTGACCTGATTGGAACATCTTGTAGTATTCCTTATCAGTGGATGTTAGTGGATCCTTTACTTCTTTTTACCTTTTAAATTTTGTCTATGTTTTTCCTACTATTCTATCTTGGTTACTGTTTACTTCTTCCTCTGTCTTTCTATTGATTGATTTTTGTCCTGTTTCTGGGTCACATTTCCCTTATTTATTTATTATAGAGAGTTAATTTCTTTTCATCTTTTTTTCCCCAACACTTGGTTGTGATGTGGTGCTGGGGTTCAAACCTGGGTCCTTGGTCATGCCAGGCAAGTGCTTCAACTGCTGACCATCTGTCAAGCCCACATTTTCCTTATTTTAAATATGTCTACTTACCTTTATTGGATGATAAATTTCATGAATTATTGAGTGTCTTGATTTTGTTGGCCTACTTAAATGAGCATTAAATTTTGTTTTGCAGGCAATTATTTCTAGATCAGCTTGATTATTCTAGGCTTCTTTTTAACCTTTGTTAGAACAGTTAATAAAGTATCCTTTTCTGTTGGATCAGACCTACTAGTAAGGCCTGGCTTCTTTTGTATCTATATTCTTACCGATTAGAACACAGACATTTCCCAACTTTGTGAATTCTGAGAATTCCTTAGCTTAAAATTCCATGGTATTTTCTTGCCCAGTCTGTGGGGTTTGACCTGAGGCTTATTTTTCACCCACAGCTTTGTATTCAGGTGCTGATTCAAGGGGAACCATAGGTAGTTTTTTAAAAATTCTTTTTCTGTATAGCTCCCTCTACTTTGGTACTCTGGAAATTCTAGCTGTATCAGCCTCCAGGAACTTTAATCTTTGTGTCTTCAATTGAATGAGACTTCCGTGCTCCCTCTGCTGTCACCCGCAAAGTTCTTTCAGGTAGCAAGCTGTGGTGATGGTGAGGCCTATCTTGCTTAAACAAACAACACCTTTTCTCATAGTCATAGTCTTGTGCTAGCCCTTGTTCAATGACTGCAAACAGTTGCTTCATAGATATTGTCTAGTTTTCTAATTGTTATAGCAGGTACTAGTCATCCCACCATGGCTGGGAGTGCAAGTTCCTTTGAGTGGTGTTTATTAGCACCTCTGTGCTGGCAACTCCCCCAAATCTCTACTTCAGACTCCATCTTATAAGTTTGAAAGTAGTGGGTCTACTTGCCCATGCATCTGTGTTTCCCAAACATGGTTTTCACCATGGTATATATCAACGCCATCATGTCCATACAGCATGGCATCCTAATCATATCTGTATAGCACACTGCAGAATGTGGACATGACTGAGGCAATGAACCCTAAAGGATGAGGGATCAGTGTTGGAATTACTGTGCAGGTTCTCTCTGCATAGATATTCTACAGGTACCTGCATTTGATATCTCTGAACTAAACTCACTGTTCTTTCATTTTCCCAAAGCCTGCTCTTCTTTGTGTTCTGAGTGGTGGTGGAGTATATGGTAAGATTAGTGTTCACAAAGTGACAGAGAACAAATCAAATGTGGAAAGCTGCGTTTTGGAAAAATCATGTGTTTTTCGGTGTTGTGTTTGATGCGTGGCTCATCCCCCACAACCCTGCAGGCCTGACAGCTAATTTTAGTGGTATTTATGGATGCTCCAACACCCAGTAATAGCAGGTGTGATGATTTTGCATTAGAGATTATATTAGTATCTCAGTATCTGTTTTCCTTAATCATATTCTATTCTTGACTTGAAAATTCAAGTTGCCTTGTTCCTGGCCAATTTACAACTATCCCATTAGCTAAAGGACACCTTTTAATATGTAAAATAGCTGACAGCATAGCCGAAGATATTGAGTCTCTGCAAAATGATTGAACTTAGATCAACTGTTTAGAATTCTGTTTCTAGTACTACTACTTTTTTCTACCTGATGTATAATAAGCTGGAAGAAAATGCTATGCTTGGCATCCTGTTGATTCTCTTCTGTGGTTTAATAGGACGAAAATGATCCTCCCAAGTTGCAAATCAGTGCAATTTGAATCACATATTAAAGAAGAGACAGGGCTGGCATATCGTATCTATTCAGTACCATCCTTCAAATACCAGTACTCATAGGAATATTTGAAATATATTCTAGGAAGTTCTGGATTTATGTATTTATAGACACAATAATACAGTGTTATAGCCCTTATTTATGTTTAAAACTAATTATCCCAGCTCCTTGCCCCAAATCTAGGAATTTATGGATCTATTGATGATCATCATTCATTTCTTCTTTCAATCATCCAATGCTTGAGGGTCAAGCATTACATATGGGGATTAAACAGTGAACACACCACATATATTTTCACCTTCATGGGGCTTATAGTCTATACAGAGGGCTGTCTTTCAGCTAGCCCACATGTCTTCTAAGTTTTCTTTCCTGTTTTGTCTTCGGGGGTTCTCAAACTTGTCTTGCCTTACCTCCTACTTTCCTAATGTATTCTCATGCCTGTAGGGTCTTGCTCTTGAGCTGCATGGGGACCCAGCATAATTTATCCAGGAAGAAAAATATTTTTCTTTTTCTTTTGTGTGTCCACCATCTTTTCCTCTCTTCTTTCCTTATGTCTCATGCTTGGGGCCAGTCAAAAAGACACTTCCAGCTATTTTTTTGATAACCAAACTACCCACCAACTTCTTTCCCCATGTCATCTCCTTTAACATATAACTGTACCTATGGACTTTCTTTTGCTGTTTACTTAAGACCTTTCTTCTCCTACCTGAAAATTCATCTTTTTTTAAAAGTAACTAGCATGACTGTCAGTCTTTTTCTTTTTCTGAGGGAAGGAGAGAGGTAGGGAGGGAGGGAGGGAGGGAGAGAGAGAGAGAGAGAAGGGGAGATCATTTTATTTATTTTTTCATCTGGTTTTTGTTTCCTCAACACTATGGTTTGCTTCTCTGTCTATGTGGTGCTAGCATTCAAACCTGGGTCCTCATGCATGCCAGGCAAGTGTTCTAACTGCTGAGCCACCACTCCTATCCTGAAAATTGGTCTTTTTTTGGTACCAGGGATTGAACCCAGGGTTTCTTAACAACTGAGGCACATCCCCAGTCACTTTTTTAGTTTGACACAAGATTTTCCTAAGTTGCTTACAGCCTTGCTAAGTTGCTGAGGCTGGCCTCAAACTTCTGATCCTCCTGTCTCAGCTTCCCAAGCTTCTGAGACTAACAGTCTGAACCACCACACCTGGCCTGAAAATTGGTTTTTTAGACAAATGAAATGTAGCACAGACTACAAAGCCAATGCAGACATACTCACAATCAATAACTATCATTAACCACTCCGTTGGTTGTTAGTCACTCTCCTTGTCTAACTCTGATGTTTTCATGTTTATAGATTCTACCAACTTTAAAGGGGTAGCATTTTTCTTTGCCTGGATCCATTGCAAGCTACTTTGGGCACAGAGAAGTTAATTTAATCATTTCAGGGACTGTTTGTACCTCATCTAAGAGTTCTACTTCTCCATCCTTTACCAAGCCATAGCCATCTTGTTAATGGGAATGATTGACACTGTGCATATATTCTTGATAATCCTGCTATCTCTAGAGACTCTAATATTTCATCCTGGCTGGAACAGAGTGGTGAGATGAGGTGTGGAGTGCAGTGAGACTGGATGTATCTACAAGGGCTTTTGTTAAAGTTGAGCCTGGCTAGGAGACCATAGACAGAAAAGTGTTTTTCCTTCAGTACTCTTGCCTTAACAGAGACCTTGATCTAAAAAGAAGAGCTAACAAATCACTGCTATTACTCATGTTATTTTCGTTTCCTATTTATGTATCTAAGTGTCCATTTGCTATTAGAATAAATATAAATCACTTTGAGAAATTATATTAAATACCAAATATCATATATAGACAAATAGACTATGAATGTATACATAGGGATGATAGGAGACATTTCTCATTTCTGTAGTGAATGTAAATCATTTAGCACCTGAAGAAAACTTTAGGATTATACTCACATATATCTGGGCAACAGAAAATACATGTATATTAAATAGAAGCATTTTCAAACTTTTTTTGGACTGGGAATTTAACCAGGGGTATGTGAGTATGTCAGGGGTACTTGACCACTGAGACCCATATGCAACCCATTTTATTTTTTGTTTTGAGAGATGGTCTTGCCATGTTGCTTAGGGCCTCACTAAGTTGCTGAAGCTGGCTTTGAGCTTGAAATCCTCTTGCCTCAGCCTCCTGAGTCTCTGGGATTACAGGTGTGTTCCCACTATATCCAGCAACATATTCAAACTGTGTGAGTTCTTTGTTTGAAGGAGAAATACAAAGTCCCCTAGAAAATGAAACAAAAATGTACCACACTTTAATTCAGGAGCCACAGTACTTGAACCTTGTGTATTATCTTTAAAGGGACTCAAGTAGGATCTTTAACTTTTAATACATATAAAAACCTTTTAAATTATTTTGGCAT
>PVKS010048715.1:0-12299 GCA_004027875.1 Aplodontia rufa | reverse complement strand
CAAATTTAAAGTTGTAGGCTTAATATCCAGGTCTTTGATCCATTTTGATTTAATTTTTGTGCAGGGCGAAAGATAAGGATCCAGCTTCAGTTGTCTACAAATGGCAGTCCAGTTTGTCCAACACCATTTGTTGAACAGGCTATCTTTCTTCCACACTATACTTTTGCCCCCTTTATCAAAGATCAAATAGTTGAGGATACGAGGGTTTGTCTCAGGATCTTGTATTCGGTTCCACTGGTCTTCGGTTCTGTTTTGATACCAATACCATGCTGTTTTTGCTACTACAGCTCTGTAATATAATTTCAGGTCAGGGATTGAGATACCCCCTATTTCTTCCTTTCTATAGAGTAGTGTTTTGGCTAGTCTGGGTCTCCTGTTGTTCCATATGAACTGGAGAATTGCTTTATCTATATCTCTGAAAAATGCCATAGGTATCTTGATGGGGATTGCATTGAATCTGTACAGGGCTTTGGGTAGGATGGCCATCTTTATTATATTGATTCTGCCTAAATATGAGCATGGAATGTTTTTCCATCTGCTCAGGTCTTCTGTAATTTCTTTTTTTAGTGTTTGATAATTTTCTTTGAATAGGTCTTTAATATCCTTTGTAAGGTTAATGCCCAGAATCCAATTTTTAAAAGTGGAGAAAATACTAAATCCATGTATAGTGGAAACTTTGAATATTTCTTAATCTGGTAGATTAAGCAGATTAATATTTATGAAGAGCATATGAATAGGGCTGGAGGAGTGGCTTGTTGGTTACGGTGCTTGCCTGACTTGTGCGGGGACCTGGGTTCAAACCCCAGCACCACGTACACATTGAGTGTTAGAGCTACGAAAGCCACATGAGAAACTAAATAAAATTGCTTCTCTCTTTCTCTATCACTGTCCCTCTATTCTTAAAAGAAAAAAGAGGATATGAATAATAGACTAATAAATTTAATCTAATAGATAAAGGAAGAGGTTTTTTTTCTACTGAAGCAGAATATACAATCTGTTATAGAAAATTTTAAATTTTGCAAACATATGCCTTATAGGAGCCAAAAATTCTTCGTTGTATGTCTGAATGACTATTATACAGAGTATTTTTTATTACCATGTTTCAATACGCATTAATGAAATAATGTAGTAAAATGTAGTTCAGTGAATTAAAACTAAGGCAACACAATAGCATCAATTGCAATCTTAGAACTGGACAAATAATGACACCCCTACCTAAACTGAAATTTGAAAATTTCAGCCAATTTGGAAAATTTCTAGCTGGGTTATTTTGATATTTTGTAAAAAGAAAAAAAAAGTGTTGAAAAGATGAATGAGATAATTACTTAATTTAAGACAATAAAAATCATTAAAAATAATTTTAGAAAAACTGCTTACAGTAGAATAAAATAATGTTCACTGGCTTTTATCTTGAAAACAGGACCCTCTCAGTGCTTTATAGGTCTTACCATGTTCAACTTGAGAACTGTGATAACACAGTTACATGAAGAAACTGAATGACACAGGGGTTAAACACCTAAACTTCCACAGGTAAATCATGAAAAATAATCAGAATATTAGCAAAAGCAATCTGATCCCCACACTCTTGTCCATAAATACTCTATCATCTGCTTGTGTAGGCATCTTGGTTTCTGGGAGGGGCTGGTTCTAGGCCTCTTTGTGGTCATGAAACTCATGGAATTTGTAAAATGAGTGCCCAAATGGAAAATGGTGAAGAAATTGGATATAAACCATCACCCTCATCCTTCCTTACACTTTAAAAAAACCTCTGAATTACCTATAATACCTAATCCACTGCACATGCTTTGTAAATAGTTCTAAGACTACTCTTTAGGAAATAATGACATAAAAGCGTGTTCATGTTCAGGATAGGTGACAACACCTTTCCCAATGATTTTTAAACCTAGTTGACAGTGTCTATGATGTTTAAACTGTGGCTATGCAGATCTGATGGCAATAATGAATGAAGAAATTAATTCCATAGAAAACTATAACAAAAACAGTGTAGTAAAAAACCAAAGAATTCTTTCTAAAATTCAGAAAAGAGAAGAAAGCTAATATAGATAACACTGGAAACAGAACAAGTCCATAGCGGGCAATATTTACACACACACACACACACACACACACACACACGGAAAACACAAAATTTGGATTAATTGGAGAGTTCTTGGATTCATGTCATGGGCAGGTTGTCCATGACAAGCTCCCCAGGTGTGTGTGGAACGTCACAGCCAGCCATGGGCAGCCTCTCTCAGCAGCTGCTTGAATAGTCTCACACAGCACCTCTGCCAAGGCATCTGTCTGTGCACAGCTTTCCTGACAAAGAGAAAGCATTCGTAAATGTGCATGCTTGTGTTTGTGTGTGGAACACAGTTTCACAATAGCATTCTTTATTTTTTGTAAATAACATAGTTATGCCAAATATAGTAGTAAAAATTTCTGAATTATGAATTCACATGTTTCACATATACATGCAATCATCCAATGAAGTATTTATGATTCATTTTTATACTTTATTTAATATAGCTTTTTCTGTGAAATTATTATTATATTGCATTGTAATTTGTATCACATATATGTACGACAGTGTTTTATTTTCTTTATTTGAACATGCATTGCTTCTGACTGCAAGAACACCCAATTTTTAATTATATTTGAAGATTTTTTTGTTAGGTGGATTTATTCCATTATTAATTTTTGTGTCATGTGTAATAGAAAGTAAACCATTATTATTATAAAAATATGCAGACAGTAAAATTAAAATATCAACTATATTTCAAAATTTATTGTATGTGTACCATGTGCACTACCGAAAAAATTAAATTTAATATAAATAGCTTTAAAGCTCATAAAAGCATCATTTCCATAACAGAAATGAAGAAAATGTCATGAGCATGATGGAATTACAGTGCAGGTATATGTTTCCATGTGAAGTTAGGAATCCATTTTTTTCTAGTTCTTGAGTTGAGGAAGAACTTTATGAGGTTGAGAGCTAGATTTCATTTGACATATATCAAGCTTTTCCTTGAATGTCCTGGATCTTACCTACAAATTATCTCATTTACCCTTCTTAAAATGCTTTTAAAAATTAACATGAGAATAATCTTTCCTTTCATGACAAAATATTCCATCTATTAATCATATAACATTACTATATCTAATTCAATGAACCTTTCCAAAATATTAAAATAGAATTTTTGAAATCCATATACTAATCACAGGACATTAATTTTTGTTTCTTATGGTCTTGTGTAAAATGTGGAAATCAGGGAGTGGAGACATATTCATTTATGGCAAGTTCAAATAAATGTACAACTTTGTTCAAATACTGAGTTATAAAAGACCATATTCATTTGGGGTGTTTTGCAATTTTAAGTGTAGTATAAAAAATCCCCAATCCTATTTAAATCTTTAGGTAGTTTGTCTCCACATCTGGTTTATCTTTCGATTTATTTATCATCCATCTCCCTAGTGCAATGCAAGCACCAGCAGGGTAGAAATGCTCTGTGTGGTTTTCCGTTTACTTCTAGGACCTAAGAGTAGGCGCATGGAACAGTGAGTCAAAAGCAATGTTGTGCTGAAGAATTAATGAGAGAATGAACTCTATCAGGACTGGGAAAGCAAGGAAAATAAAGCCATCCTGAATTCAGGGGTTGCACAGGATTCCTGATTCTGGTTTTATATATCCAAGTAGCATATCTCAGAATAAAAGCCTGGATAACATGTATATGATTTTGGTGAAATTATGAGCATGTATTTTTCTATTGTGAATGATATATCCATTTTATGGTAACATACAGATGGTTATATTTACTGAAATATGGATTTGGATTTTTAAAAATACATTTAGTAACAAACTTTTTTTGTAGAACAATATTTTTTATATTTTGTCCCATATCCTTTCTCAATAATGGTGTTTTAAAAATGTTTTCATGTTGATAATGTACAGAGAGTGAAAAAACAAGTTGTGCAACACAACAAATCCTTTGCTTGGGTCTTCTAAAACGAATGTCTGGGATAAATGTGATGTGATCTGTTTCAGAAAGCAGGTCCAGGGAAGAATGTAGAGGACACATGATGCCCTCTTCACAATGAGCTGAGAGGCAGCATGGTGAGCAGCTCATGAGAGCACTCAGGACTTTTCCATCAGAGTCCAAGGGGAAACCAGATCCAGCATTAGTTCATGGGAGAGAGAGAGAGGCAGCTCTTGACCTTCTCAGATCTCTTTTGTCCTCTATGTCCCCTTGGACAGGGTTTACTCTACCAGAACCCTCAGCTCTGCTTTTCTGCCTTACATCATCCAAGCTCCTGAGATCATTTAGAAAATAAGATGTCCTGCTCAGCATGGAGTTGAGGAAGGGAGGATATTTTGGAACATGAAAGGTGCTGACTGAGAGAACAGGATGTAGTCAGGGAAACTGAGGAAGCACTCAAGTTTATCTTCAACACAGTCCATCCTTTGTGCCACTCAGTGAGATGGTGCCATGCAGTAGTGCTACATAATAATAAGTGATAATGTATGACTTGTGCAGTCACAGAAGGTGTGACACTCAGAGGGCTGTATGCTTGTGACTGCTCTTGCCATTCTGGTTCTCAGACATAGGGTGTTCCTATGCTGAAGAGAGGATAGCCTTGCAGTAACTCAGTAGGATTTTGGTCTCCCTTATTCCTATGAGTCCTTTAGAGACATGTGTGATATACTCATCTTCCATAAATTCCTTTATCAGATTTGATCTGCTGAATCATCTGGCACAATGGCAAAGAAGCTTGGACAAGGGTCTCACCAGCTGTAGAGTTCTCTCCTGCTGTGGGTTCACTTGAAGCCAGCAGCCTTTACGGGAACTCCATTGCTGCGCCAGTGCAATATCCTTCAATAGGGTGTATGCGGTCACTTTTGATAGGAAACAAAGATGAGGCAGCACGACATTTACTTTTGTGAAGATGTTGCAACATGTGAAATGGACCACCGGAGTCCCTAACATTCATTGATGCTGTAGTTTCTAAGTCTTATCAGGTTTATGTAACTTCTTCCAGTATTTTTTGTTAAAGTTTTAGTGTTCAAAATAATTAAGAAAATTTCCATTTCCTGCTCATGGACATCTGTTAACATAATACATTTATATAACACATTTAGTTAGCTTGATGTTTTGCAAAATATTTATGAACCTGTGATCTGAAAAAGTGACATAGCCCTGATATAAAAGAGTGAACAAGATGTGCTACCATGCTGAAGACAGAAAAAGAAATTGTCTTGATTTTTTCCTCATCATGAATATAGATTAAAAAGCATTTGCTAACTCAGTATTGCCAGAGGCTATGTTCTCCTTACTGAAGAACCTTCCTACTCCTACTAGAGAGCCTCACCATGTAATGTGAATTTATGGTAATGAGCATTCATTCCATATCCCAGCTGGTTTTGGTAGAGTCCAAATCCTTGAATTCAACAGGGACATGAAAATGAACTTTAAGCATTCTTTGTTGGCCATAATCTGTTCTACTCTTGCAAGAATGTGGTTTTTAGTTTTTATCATTGTCTGCCAGGAAGGGAGTATTTCCAAGTCTGTCCCTCAGACCAGCTTCAACCATCCCTTACTGTACAGATTAAGAAACAGAGTGAGATTTTTGCCAATGGCCCCCCATTTTAATTACACATTTAGGAATAGGGTCAATCTCTAACCCATGTAGTCCACTCTGGGATGAGCTTCAGTAAAAGCTGTCCAAAGCATGGGATATTTGGGAGCTGACATTCCATTCAGTAGACCATGAGGTCTCTTTGGGTCCCCTGGTGTAGGAGTTGGTTCGGGCCCCACACCTATTCTGACTATCAGAGAATGTAGATATGTTCTGGGTATTGCTTATTGGTAAATGGCTACATGTCTTTGGGAAATCCACATGAACTCAGCCTGAATATACTTGTGCACTATCAGAGAACTTTATCAGTGGCTGTGGCTTACCTCAGGCACCTGTGTCTGGGCTCAGTGTCAGAGCTGGGTGAGGGCCTCTGACACTCCACTTTGAAGACTGAGCTCAAGAATTAACTGCTCATGGTTGTAGTGCTGATTGCCTGGCTTGCAGAGGACCCAGTTCAATACTAGCACCACCTTCACAACTAAGTGTTAGAAAACACAAAACCATGAAAAAACTAATAAAATTAATTCTATCTTTCAGTCTCTCTCTTTCTCTCTCAAAAATCAAAAACAAAAGAAACAAAAAAGACTTCTCTGTGCTCTTTTCCTCTTGTTTTATAATATTTAAGACTTCAGAAAATCTCCTCCCTGCTGTGTAATGAACCCACTCCACAAGGGTGTCCCTTGTTCTCTGTACTTCCCTGAATGTGACCTTGCAGGGTTACCAGTGAGTCTTTGCTACCAGAGCTCAGGCTTCATCCTGCAGGAGCTGTAGCAGCACTAGAGGGGACCTATCTACTTCCCAGGACTCTGTGCCTTCCTGGTTGTATCCTTGTTGACTGAGGATAGATTCTCAGTTTCTTGCTGGTTTTTCCTTTTCTCCTTCAAGTGTAAAAGTAGGCTGTTGACAAGGAAATGATCAAAATTGTCAAGAGGCTTCCTACAGAATGGGAGAGAATCATGGGCTGTGATTCTTCTGACATGGGCCTCATATCCAGAATCTACAAAATCCTCAAAAATATCAACCTCAAAAACACTAACAACCCAATTAATAAATGGGCCAAAGAGCTAAATAGGAACTTCTCAACAGAGGACATTGATCAAGCCAATGAATACATCAGTAAGTGCTCTAAATCTCTAGTAATCAGAGAAATGCAAATGAAAACTACTTTAAGATTTCACCTCATGCCAGTCAGATTGGCAAAAATGAAGAAAATAAACAATAATAGATGCTGGAGGAGCTGTGGAGAGATAGGCACACTAACACAGTTGGTGGAGCTGCAGACTGGTACAGCCCCTCTGGAAAGTAGTGTGGAGAATCCTCAAAAAATTAGGAGTGAACCCATCATATGATCCAGCTATTCCACTCCTGGGTATTTTTCCAGGGGTTTTTAGAATCAGCATATTACAGAGACACAGCAAAATCTATCTTCATAGCAGCTCAATTTACAATAGCTAAATTATGGAAACAATCCAGATGCCCCTCACTGGATGAATGGATCCAAAAACTGTGGTACATATGTACCATGGAGTTTTACTGAGCAATTAGAAACAATGAAATTGCAGCCTTTGGAGGTAAATGGATGGCTATGGAAGAAATCATGCTGAGTGAAGTCAGCAAAACCCAGAGAACCAAGGGTTGAATGTCTTCACTCATCTGTAGAGGCTGGAGCTAGACCCTGGCCAGTGTGAAAGGTAGTCAACTCTCATGTATTAAACCCAGAAAATGTGTAGTGACACACAACCTAAGGCATTCGTAGAGATGTATTGGGAAGGAGGGGGGAGGGGGTATGGAGGGAAAGATAAGGGTGAGGCATTAGAAGGGGCTCTAGGGGGTAAAAAGAATTTTCAGAATATATATAAATCATATTGTTTCATTGGAAGCATTTTTGATTGTTCAACAACTAATTTTCTTAATAAAAATAAAAATAAAAGAAAAAAAAATGTAGGCTGACCAAAAGCCGCAGTAGGCAGAAATTAGTGGTGATTTCATGCAGTCTCCTTACAGAGAGTTTAACTACTAAGTTCCTTAGTATGAATAAAGCTGATCTCTCCATTTGTCTGTCACTCTTTTATTCCTTGAAAATAAAAGCATGTTTCACACTTTCAGTGATGTTCACGGACTGAGGCTGAGGACTTTCCCTGCTGCTCATCTTTCTCTGTCATCTCTGAAACATGCTTTTCTGCTGTCTTTGATAATTGTTCCTCAATACATTTCATTGTCCCCTTGTTTACTCCTTAGCTATCGTGGAATGATTGTGAAATGCTGCTTATTCCCTATCTTGCCCAGGCTGCGTATCAGCTTCACCTGCCTGTGTGCCTTAGAAAAGACCATGATCCAAATGTTGGTGGAGAAGAAGGGAGGTGGATACAATCTGAAGGTCTCTGGTGCTGATGGAGGAATGGCAGAAAATGAGAAGGACTCTAGCTGCAATGATGATCTCATTTGCATCAGTTTTTCTTTAGGTGAATTCAGAGGATTCCACTGCTTTTGAGATGCTTAGAGTTAACAGTCACCAATTTACTGAATATGTTTACTGATTATTTACATTAATATTATGTCTATTATATCTGCAAAAGATTTTTTGTCTTTACATCTGTTGTAGTATTACCAATTAGCCTGTTGTATTATAAATGCTGAGTAATAAAAAGCCTGAATTATGCAATGGACATTGACTGAGATTGGATCCAAATAAAAGTGTTTATTTGTGATGTGATGTGATTTTTTTTCTCTGTGTGTGCCTATGTATGACCTAAAACATAAAATGATAAAGAACTGAATATTCAAGGAATAACAATCTCCATCAGATGACTAAATCACTCTATAGTTTATAGAAGGGCTTTGTAAAATGTTTGCATAAGTCTTTCTAGAGTCCAAAGTTTGAAATTTTTAAGCAACCTCAGCACATAGAAATTTCTGCACAGAATTTAGATTCTCATTGTCTTCAATATACATTAGAATATGGTAATGTTGCTTGCCCTGAATTCAAGCAGCCGGATAAAACTATGTAGATAAGGCATCAGTGAAAATCAATGCAAATAAACATATCTTCATTTCCATGTTAGCACAGGAGATTTTTGTTTCCTTCATCATCAGCTATAATAGACTCCAGTCCCCTCTGTGTGAAGCACAGTATCTCACTAAAGTTCATATGGTCTGTCTTGGAAGATGCAAGACTTTTATGAAGAAAACTATGAATTTGGGTATTGACAAATCTTGATGTTTGCTTTTTTGTTATTGTATGTAAGAGACTTAAAAAGTGAGTATGTTATGAATATTCAAGAGTTAGACATACATGGGAATTTAAGTGAATGTGTAAACAAATCTTCAGCATATAAAGAATTAGGGATCCTTTTACAATGAGTGGTCTACAGAAGATATTTGGAATGATATTTTTTGTGGAATTACTAATTGGGAATTTAGGAAATGGATTCATAGCAGTGGTGAACTGTGTGGACTGGATCAAGAGAAGAAAGATCTCTTTAGTTGATCAAATCCTCACTGGTTTGGCAATTTCAAGAATTGGTCTGCTATGGTCAATAGGCACGTGTGTATTGGTATTTTCACTGAACCCAGTTTTAACAATTACTGGAAGTTTGATAAAAATCATTTATTTTACCTGGAAAGTGACCAACCATTTCAGCATCTGGTTTGCTACATGCCTCAGCATCTTTTACTTTCTCAAGATAGCCAATTATTCTCATTTTCTTTTTCTGTACTTGAGATGGAGAGTTAAAATAGTTATTTCTGTGACATTGCTGGTATCTCTGGCTCTCTTGTTTATAAATGTTGGACTCACAAACACACAACTTGATTTCAGGCGTGGTGAGTACAGAGGAAACCTGTCTTACAGTTCCAATTTGAGTCATGCAGCACAAATTGTCGATCTTCTTTTAATCATTAACATTATGTTCACGTTCATACCCTTCGCTGTGTCCCTGATGACGTTTCTGCTGCTGATCTTCTCACTGTGGAAGCATCTGAGGAAGATGCAGCACAGATCCACAGGGTCCAGAGACGCCAGCACCACGGCCCACGTGAAAGCCCTGCACACTGTGGTTGCCTTCCTGCTGCTGTATGCCATTTTCTTCCTGTCACATTTGGTGCTAATTTGGAGCTCCCCACTTCCAGAGAGTTATCTTTTCATTTTGATTTTCCGGGCTACTGGAACAGCCTTTCCTTCAGTCCACTCGTTGGTCCTGATATTGGCCAGCAGTAAACTGCGACAGGCATCTTACACAGTGGTGTGGTGGTTGAAGTGCAGGTTCAAAGACATCGGACCTTCAGATCCCTAAAACATCGTGAGGATCATCTTGTATATTCTAAAGGAATATTAGATCATAAGAAATTTTTGTATATTTAAATTTATAACTTTCAAATATTATTCTGTTGTATGTAACTGTGAAATTTACAAAATATTTGGATTAAGCAGTACTTAAGCATTTAACGTTAGCAGAATATATACAATTATGTATATTAGTATAGTTATAAAAGAATGTTATGAATACATGCTTAAAGATAAGAACTCATTGTAGTAACATAATGTAATTTGTCTCAAAATGTTGTGTACTTTATATTTAATGTCATTAATTTTTCCTGTAATATTAAGAACATGGTTAATGTGCACACACACAACAGCTACTGCTTCTGCTTATTCTCTGAATGTGAAACCAGCTGCTTAACTAATGGTACTAATGAGCTTTGTGTTTCAAACTTATTCTCTTGTGTTCTTCAGATAGAAAACTGTGTCATCCCATAAAATTATTTTAAATGTCTAATTTACTTCTTCCCTTTAATCGTAATTAAATTTTTCAGGGTGTCTTTACCTGCAGCAATGAAATGGGTGGATCATTCCAAATGTTAAGTAACATTGGTGATGACAGGATCACTGTTGTAAATGGAGAGTTCCCTTGTGTTTCACTATGAATTGTAATACTGTCTTCAAACTCTTCCCACCTTTACCGAAGAAACGTGTTGTAAAGCTCAATTTACAATAGCCAAATTATGGAACCAACCCAGGTGCCCCTCACTGAATGAATGGATCCAAAAAATGTGATCTATATCTATATCTATACCTATCCATATCTATATCTCCATACATACAATGAAATTGTACTCAGCAATTAGAAATAATCATATTATGGCCTTTGAAGGTAAATGAATGGCAATGGAAGAAATCATGCTGTGTGAAGTTAGTCAAACCCTGAGAGTCAAGGGTTGAATGTTTTCATTCATTTGTGGAGGCTGGAGCTAAATGCAGGCTTGGGTGAAAGGTAGTCAGGCTCATGTATTAGACCCAGCAAAGGCATAGCAACACATAATCTAGGTCAACCATGCATATGTGGGGGTGGGGAAGGGAATAGGTGAGGGGAGGAGTGAACGAGGGAGAATAGTGAGAGATTTAGGGAGATAATCAACAGTGTAGCACATTCTTTTCCACCCTGAGAACCAAATGAAACTTATGCAATCATTTAATACTAGAAAATTCACAGTAATTACATTTCTTATAAGGGCAAAATACAGAAGAATTAAGAGACTGGTTGTGGGTAATGAGGGGGTCATTCCAGTTTGAGAACAAATGCATATCATATTGTTACTTTATATATATTTGTGATGGTACAATAACTCAGCTCCTTAATAAAAAATTAAAAAAGAAGGACTGGAGCGGTGGTTCAGCGGTTACAGTGGTTGCCTGGCATGCACAAGTATGTGAGTTCAAACCCCAGCACCACGTACACAATGAAGTCATAGAGCAATGAAAGCACATGAAAAACTAAAATTGAGTCTCTCTCTTTCTCTCTCTCTCTGTCCCCTCTTTCTTTAAAAAAAAAATTTAAAAAGACTGCAATTTAAAAAAAGTGCATACAATTTTTAAAAATGGAGAAAATATTAATGCATGTATAGTGGAAACTGAATATTTCTTAAGCTGGTAGATCAAGCAGAAATTAATGATTATAAAGAAGATGTGAACAACAGAACTAATTAGTTTAATCTAATAGATAAAGGAAGAGTATTTTTAACAACAGAGAACACAATCTTTTTTTTTTAAAGAGAGAAGGAAAGTGGGGGGGGGGAGAGAGAGAGAGAAAGAGAATGACCTTATTTACTTTTTCGCCTGGTTTTTTTCATTGCTCCAGCACTTCGTTGTATGCTTGGTACTGGGGTTTGAACTTGCATCCTCATGCATGCCAAGCAAGTGCCGTGTTCTCTTCAGATAGTATAAATCTTTTGACTTTTACGAAAGATTTCCATGGGGAACACAATTTTTTAAAGAAAAAAATTTTTTTAATTTTTATTTTTGAACAACCATACAAATTTTTAACAAAATAATATAAAATGTGTATAGTTTCTGGATACTAGATTTACCCCCAGGAGTGCCCCCCCCCCCCAATTTCCCACCTGTATCTCTCCCTTCCCTTACCCACAATATCTCTAAAAAAGTATTAGGCTGTATAACATTACATCTAATCTGGATTAAACACATGATAATAAACCACCTTTCTGAATGGCCAGGGTCTAGTTCTAACCTCCACAGATGAGTGGAGACATCCGACCCTTGGTTCTCTGGGTTAAGCTGATTTTACTCAGCATAATTTCTTCCATAGCCATCCATTTACCTCCAAAGGCTGCAATATCATTGTTTCTAATTGCTGTGTAAAATTCCATGG
>PVKS010048714.1:0-12300 GCA_004027875.1 Aplodontia rufa | reverse complement strand
GGGGGGGGGCTGGATTGTTCCCCGGGAGCCGATCAGGAGGAGGATGAGTGCCGACCGCTGGAAACTGGGCCCCTCCTCGTCCAGGGACCCCTTCCTTCTCAGCCTGGGAAACAAGTCAACCACACGTAGCTGATGGCAGCCCAGAATCCCTTTATTATTAAGGCACACAGGTTTTTATATAGGGAGGAGGGGAGACAGCCAAGGAATCAATAATCATTCTAAGGGAGTTGCCAGGGGTTATGCAGATTTCGGGTACAAACAACTAGGTAACAGCACATTCCAACCCACTCGCTGTTGAAACGGAGTGAAGGGCAGACCCAACACTAAGTGTCTGAAAAACAAACCAGGTAAAAAATAAATAAGATTGATTCTCTCCCTCTCTCTCTCAAAAAAAAAAAAAAACCCAAAATAAAAAGATAAAGATTGTAAATGTTATGGGTTTTTTTTACCATAAACAAAATATATAAGTATTCTTCAAGGGAGGGGGTGGTTAAGATGGTGAATTTTATGTATTTTACCATAACTTAAATTTTAATTCTTTTCCTTTTTTGGTACTCTGGGGATTGAACCCAGGGTACTCTAGCTCCGGGCAACATTCCCAACCACCCCCAACTCTTTATTTTACTTTTGAAACAATATCTGTTCAGGCTGTCCTAGAGCTTTCCCATTCCTAGCGTATTTAAAAATTTTTAATTATGCACGATCTCATGCCTGTAATCCCAGCCACTCCAGAGGTTTAGGCAGGAGTATACCAAATTAAGGCCAGCTTCCCCAATTTAGCAAGACGCTATCTGAGAATTTAAATAAATAAATAAATTAAAAAAAAAAAAAAAAAGGACTGGAGGTGTAGCTGAATGGTAGAGTGCCCCTGGGTTCAACTTCCCCCAGTACTATCAAAAATTTTTGTTTTTAGAAGAGTATATTACAGGAGCTTTAGTGGTGGCTTGCCTGGTGTGCATGAGGACCCGGGATCAAATCCCACATACACAACTAAGAAAAACAAAAGCCAGATAAATAAATAAATAAAATGGATTCTCTTTCTCGCTTTTTCTTTTCTTTTCTTTCTTTTTTTTTTTTTTAAAGAGTGAGGGACAGTGAGAGAGAGAGAGAGAATCCTGTTTAGCTTTTCATGTGGCATTCGTTGCTCTGAGACTTCATTGTGTATGTGGTGCTGGGGTTTGAACTAGGGTCCTCCTCGCATATGCCAGGCAAGTGCCGCAATCACTCTTTTTAAAAAAAGAAACTTAAGTGTTTTTTTAAAAAAGAGTATATTATAATAACATTACCATAATAGGCAAACAAATTTCCTATTTTGTCTCTAGTCTTTCTTGTTACGTGTTTTGTCCGTATGTGGTATATTAACACACTGAAAATCATATTCATGTTCATTAAGTGCTTCTACATTGAGATGTTTTGGGGAATCATATGTCAGATTTTTAGAATAAGACTTAATCCCTGTTTTTGGTGCTCTGGAAACCTAATTCACAGTGGTTTCATTAAAATATAATATATTCTCTCCTCTTAGGAATCCAATGCTTTGAGAAATAGGAAAAGCTCTCGTCGAGTCAGCTTTGCAGATACTATAAAGTAAGTTGAAAAGTAATTCAAATGTTATTAATAATGCTTTTTTTTCCTGTGAAATTGAAAATGTTAGCACAATTTGAATAGTCTGTGTTTTTTATTTAAAAGATTCTTATTCAGAGGTTTTTTAATATTGAAATCATGTATTTAATCTTTGAATTTGAATTCAAACTTTGGCATTAAATACGTGATGCTTCTCCGGGCTGGAGCAGTGGCTTGGTGGTTACGGCTCTTGCCTGGCATGCATGAGTATGTAAGTTCAAACCCCAGCACCACGTATACAACGATGTCTTGGAGCAATGAAAGCCATGTGAAAAACTAAATAAAATTCATTTCTCTTTCTCTCTCTTTCACTGTCCCTCTCTCTCTCTCTCTCTCTCTCTTTTTTTTTGAGAGAGACAATCAATATTTATTGAGTTTTTCACATGGCTTTTGTTGCTCTGACACTTAGTTGCATATGTGGGTTGCTGGGGTTTGAACCCGTGTACTTTTGCATGCTGGGCAAGCACCGTAACCAACCCCTCTCTCTTAAAAAAAAAAAAAAAAATGTGAAGCTTCTCCAAAAGGAAAAGATTCGGGGTTGGAGCAGTGGCTTGGTGGTTATGGTGCTTGCTCGGTATGAGCAAGTACACGGGTTCAAACCCCAGCAACCCATGTACACATCTGAGTGTCAGAGCAATGAAAGCCATGTGGAAAAACTCAATAAAAATTGATTCTCTCTGTCTGTCTCTCTCTCTCTCACTCTCACTGTCCTTCTCTCTTTAAAAACAAAACAAAACAAAACAAAAGGAAAAGATTCTTATTCAGCATTATGGTGAAAGGAACATTGAAAACATTCTCTTTGTTTTTTTTTTTTTTAAACATTGCAGAAGACTTCAGTTTTTTTTTTTTTTTTGAAGGATAGTGAGAGAGAGAGACAGAAACAGACAGAGAGAATTAATTTTTATTGAGATTTTCACATGACTTTCATTGCTCTGACACTCAGCCGTGTACGTGGGTGCTGGAGTTTGAACCCATGTACTTGTGCATGCCAGGCAAGCGCCATAACCACTGAGCCACCACTCCAGCCCCGAGAACATGCTCTTAAAATTAGGAACAAGACAATGATATCCACTACTACTCTTGTTATTTAGCATTGTATTAGAGGTCCTAACCAACAATAATAGAGAAAGTTATTGGGGTTTTTAAAATTAGAAATACTAAGGTAAGGGGCTGGAGCATCGCTCTCAGTGATACAGCACTTGCCTGGCATGAGTGAGTACTCGGGTTTCAACCCTAGCTCCAAATACACAACTAAGTGTCGGAGCAACAAAAATCCAGATTAAAAAATAAATAAAATTGTTTGTTTCTTTCTCACTCACTCTATCACTCATTCTCTCTCTATTTAAAAAAAAAATTAGGGTAGATTAAATGATTTTATATTAGGAGAATCCAATAATATCAACTGAAAGCTATTACAGAAATAAGTAGGATACAAAATTAATATGTGGAAATCAGTATCTTTTATTCTATTTTGTTGCAATGATTTTACTGCCTTTTTTTTTTTTTTTTTTTTTTTTTTTTTTTTTTTTTTTGCCATGCTGGGGATGGAACCCAAGACAAGTGTTCTACCACTTAGCTATATATCCCCAGTCCTACTATAGTTCTGTTTTTCTTTTATTGGCGGTGGGGGGGGGGGAGGAGTCAATTTTATTTTTTCATCTGATATTTGGTTTTCCTCCACTTAGTTATATATGTGGTGCTGGGAATAGAATCTGGGTCCTCCTGTATGCCAGGCAAGTGCTCTACTGCTAACCCACCTCTCCAGTGCCCCTACTGTAATTCTTTTTTAAGAGACAGAGGGGAACAGTGAGAAAGTGAGAGTCAATTTTATTTAGTTCTTCATATGGCTTTTGTTGCTCTAACACTTTGTTGTGTATGTGGTGCTGGGGTTCGAAACAGTGTCCTCATGCATGCTAGGCAAGCACTGTAACTGCTGAGCTGCCACTCTAGCCCACTACTGTAATACTATAATTCTTTTTTTTTCTTTTTTAAAGAGAAAGGGACAGTAAGAGAGAAAGAGAGAATCAGTTTTATTTAGTTTTTCACATGGCCCTTGTTACTCCGAGACTTCATTATGTATGTGGTGCTGGGGTTTGAACTTGCATACTTGTGCATGCCAGACAAGTGCCATAACCACTGAGCCACTGCTCCAGCCCCCATATTGTAATTCTTTTTTTTTTTTTTTTTTTTAAAGAGAGAGGGACAGTGAGAGAGACAGAAAGACAGAAACAACTTTATTAGTTTTTCACATGGCCTTCGTTGCTCCAACACTTAGTTGTGTATGTGGTGCTGGGGTTTGAACCCAGGTCCTTGAGCTTGCCAGGCAAGCGCCAAAACCGCTGAGCCACTGCTCCAGCCCCGCCCATATTGTAATTCTTTTACATAGTTTTTTCATTATTATTTTCTTGATGTTCAGCAATGTATATTTATTTCTTTTTGATTCAAAAGAAATCAAAGTTTTTTATTTTGTTTTGCAGTGCTAAGGATTGAATCCAGGGCTTCACACATGCTAGGCCAGTGCTGTACCACTGAGAGCTGTACTCCCAGCCCCCCAAAGTTGTATAATGTAGAATTGAAAAAGTTCTAGGTGTTAGGGACATTTTGTCATTCATTTTTTATTTTTATTTTTTTAAAGAAAGGGACAGTGAGGGAGAGAGAAAGAGAAAATCAGTTTTTATTTAGTTTTTAATGTGGCCTTTGTTGCTCCGGCACTTCATTGTGTACCTGTTGTTGGGGTTTGAACCCGCGTCCTCGCTCGTGCCAGACAAGCGCTGTAACTTCTGAACCACTGCTCCAACCCCTGTCATTCAATTTTATTTATAAGCAGAGAATGCTAATCTATATTATTTTTGTTTCTATGGAAGTTCTCTCACAAACTTAAGTACAATGGTGTACACTTGTAACCCCAGCAAATTGGAAGGCTGGGCAAGAGGATTGCTTGAGGCCAGCCTCAGCAACTTAGTGAGACCTTACCTCAGAGGTATTATGCTTGCCTGGCATGTTGAGGACTTGGGTTTGAACTCCAGCACCATGTACACAACTAAGTGTCAGAGAAACGAAAACCAGATGAAAAACTAAATAAAATTGATACACTCTCTCTATCACTGTCTCTCTCTCTTGCTCTCTTTAAAAGCAAAAATAGTCTATTAAAAAAAAAGAGATGTTCCCAAAAGTCAATACAAAGCAAAGAACTTTTGTCTCTTTTGAATCAACAAAAATACTTTTGTGTCTAAGATACAATTTTTCTCCTACATGCCCATATAACATAGGTATATTTTTTGAAAATTGGTATTTTCTATTCAAATTAGAAGGAACCTTACAGAGAGAAAACAGCCTGAATTTTTCGTTTTATAAATGAAACAATTAAAGCCACAGATGTGATTTGATACTCCCAAGGTAATACAGGTAGCATCAGAGCCACAATTAATAATGTGTAGTTCATTGCTGGTTCATTGCTTTTTCTAATGCATCCATTTGCCATTCCTTTAATTTTGATAAACCTTTTCCCTCTTTCCTTGGAAATAATAATGGTTACTGTACTTTTATAAAAAAGTGAGATATTAGAATTTCAGACTCAAAACTGGAAAACCTGGAACAGGTTCTGGCTTCATTAGTAAATAGCCCTAGTTTCCCTCTTTTTAGGATAAAAATAATAATCCTTACATATCTCATAGTATTTTTACATGGCCAAAATAAGATAGTGTATGTTATCAGAGAAAGTATCAAAAGTATTACTTAACAATATAATTACCACTTAACTTAATTGTTGGAATTAATGTATATTTCCCATTCCCTCCTTAAACATATAGTCCTACACCACATGAATACCCAATAACATGAAAGAGTCTCAGTTCCTGAAAGCTGAATTGAACGCTTACCAAGAAGTGTTCATTTTGTGTTAGATAAAAATTGTAGAAGACTGTTTTCTGTTGCTATAACAAGACTACATGAAACTCAGTAATTAATAAAGAGATTTCTTTTGCCTTACAGTTCTAGAAGTCTAAGGGCATAGTATTAGCATCTTCGTACTTTTGGTTAGGGTCTCACAGTGGAAGTGTGAGAGCACTGGCCAAAGAGAACTCGTGTGAGAAAGACCTATAGAAAGTACCACTTTGACTTTGTACGAATCTGTTCTAACCCACTATCAAGGGAACTACTTTAATCCTTTGGTGAGGGTGGAAGTCCCAAGACTTAAAGGTGCCACCATCTCTCAACACTGTTACATAGGGGGGGACTAAGCCTCAACATGAATTTTGGTGGAAATAAACTATATTGAAACCATAGAGGGTATTATTTTGAACCTGCGACCTGAAATGCACGCCAGGCAAGCACCGTGAGCGCCACAACCTCTGAGCCACTGCTCCATCCCCCAGAGGGTATTATTTTGAACTAAAGCTCCTGCATAACAGATCAAACTAAAAATCAAAATGGAATCACTCATACTAAATCCCATATCACCTAACCAAAATCGGGTTGATAGCTGACTTTCCGAGAAATCAGGAGAGGAATGGTGGCGCTTAGCGCTTACAGTGCTTGCTTGGCATATATGGGGACCTCAGCACCACACACACAGCTAAGTTGTCAGAAAAACAAAGATCCAGATAAAAAAATAAAGTTGATTCTCTGTCTTTAAAAAAAAAAAAAAAAGTGAAATCAGGAGAAGCAGAAAAGTCAAATTTCCCAGTGAGGCCAGTTTCAAAAAGTATAAATGTAAAATTTCCTCTGCATTAATCCTTACCCGTGCCCCCAAAATAATATGAAGTAATCTGATATTAACTAGTCAGTTATTTTTCTATTGTTCTGTCTTCTTGTTTCAGCCTTCTCATTTTGAAATGACTAACTCATTTTTTATTATTTGTTTCTGTTTTCTTCAGCCATTTTCTCTCTATAAAACCAACCTCCTCTAACTCTGACCATCGAAATGATTCTATTTTATGAAATGAAGTGTTGCCTGTCTATAGAATGGCAAATAAAGCTAATTAAGATCTTTAAACTTGACCTTTTTGATGCTTGTTTATTTTGACAATGTAATTTAATATTGCATAGACCAATAAAATGACTTCAGTGACAAGGTATTTATTTCTATGAAATTATACTGAATGTCCAGAGAAAATTTGGTAGAGGTGAATTCATTTTTAAAAATTCTTTTGGGTTGAGAATTGGCTCAGGGTAGAGCACTTGATTACCATGTGCAAGGTCCTAGTTCCAAACCACCAGCACTGGGGGCTGGTGGGTATGACGTCAGATTTGATTAGCTGGGTGCAGTGGCACATGCCTGTAATCCCAGTAGTTTGGGAGGTTGAGACAAGAGGATTGCAAGTTCAAAGCTGTCGTGCCCCCGCCCGCAGAGAGACAACAGCTCTGGTGCTTCAGTTGCTTCTTTGTTTGTCTTCCTCTTCCAACCTCAGCCCCCTCATAGATATCTCCAACCTCCACCAGTTAGCAAGCAGATCACGCATCATGTGAGCAAACACACGCCAAGCACGCAGGGCTACACCAATCAGCACACAGATCACGCTCTGGGCATACAGGGCGTGTTTGCAACACTTCAATAAGGCACTCCCTTTGGCAGGCTGCCAGCCGCCATCTTGTTGCTCTCTCTTTTGGGTTAGGCCCTTCCCATGCCGGGGTCCCGGAAACCCCGACACAAAGCCAGCCTCAGCAATATAGACCCTAAGCAACCATGTCTCAAAATAAAAAAGACTGGGATGTGGCAAAGCGGCTAAGCCCCCCTGGGTTCAATTCCTGGTATTTAAGAAAAAAATATTTTTTATTTTTATTTTTGGTATGGGTATGGATAATACAACTGTAAAGACAGGGAAGTCATTGAGAAAAATGATGTAGAGTTTTGTGTGTTCATTATTTTGAAGTTTCTTTAAGTGTGTACCCTACTTTATTAATGTACTAAAGCTGTACTGGTAGATCTATAATCAAAGACCTTAGGTACCATAAAATGTGCAGATTAAAATTCATTTATGTGTTTTTTAAAATGTTTGTAAAGATCCATTATCATTTCTTATTTTAATAGGCTTTTTCTTAATTGCCCAACTTCTAATCCTGCTCATATTGAGTAAAAAGTTACTGTTTTCTTAGATGAAGAAAAATTGTATCAAATATACCTTTGTAGTTATGAGCTCAGTGTTATAATCCAATCACATTTGGGTTTGCATTTGGGGCCTTCTGCTTATCAGTTACATGGTCTTAGGAGTTGCTTAACCTGTATGACCGTTAGTGTCTATATCTGTATCTTAATTTTAAAGTGGTAATCATTATAAGTATTAAAAATTCATGTAGAGTTGGAGATGTAACTCAGTACTAGAGTGCTTGCTTTGCATGCTCTAAACCCTAGGTTTAATTCCCAGTGCCACACACACGAAATAATAACAACAACAAATCAGTGCCTATAAAGAACATTACAGTGCCTGACATAAAATCTGCTTCCAACCTGTATATTGCATTTTGTGATTGAAATAAAATTGTAGTTTTTGTGTGTGTGTGTGTGTGTGTGTGATTGTGTGTTGCTGGGGATTGAACCCAGGGCCTCATGAATACTAGGCAAACACTCTACCACAGAGCCATATTCCCAGCCCCCCACTTTTGTGTAGCTTCTATATAATAAAAGATGCTCTCTCTGTTAGTAGAATTAGAATTAAAATGAACTGGCCATGTTTTTTAAGACAGATATCAAATTCTCCATGAAGGTTATTCTTAATTATGCCAATGTAAAGGGATCTCTTCCTCCTGAGTCTAGCTTCTTTATCTGAACTATTAACAAAAGTCAATGAAATAATATTTATAATTACTGTTCTACCTCTCTACCTACAATGGAAGTTACTTGAGGCCACGGATCATGTATTTGTATCCCAGACTCTAGTATAGTGAGTGCTTACTAAATGTTTGTTGAGCAAAATGAGTATTTTAGGTTATTGAGAAGCATAAAATAATAATTAGGTCAGAGCTCATTAACAAAAAACAAAACAAAAAAACCATGATTTTGCCAGGCATGGTGGATCATGCCTGTATCTCAGCAGCTTGAGAGCCTGAAGCAGGAGGATTGCAAGTTCAAAGCCAGCCTCAATTGGCCCTAAGCTGCTTAGTGAGACACTATATCAAAATAAAAAATAAAAAGTGCTGAGAATGAGGATGTGGCTTGGTGGTTAAACACTCCTGCATTTAATCCCTGGTACCAAAACAAAAACATAACAAAACATAATTTTAATGTGGTAAGCCAATTTTGGCATTTGAAATATTAGTAGTATATGGTATAACAAAGAGAAGCTAAGTCAAAGTATTCTCTGTCCCCCTCCCCACCCAAAGTATTATCTTTGGGATGGGGGTGTAGTTCTGTGGTAGAATGCTTTCCTGCCATTTGTGAAATCCTGGCTCAGTCCCCAGGACCACAAAAAAGTATTATCTGTACCTATCTCAAAATAGAGCATAGAGGGCTAGAGTGGTGGCTCAGCAGTTGAAGCGCTTGCCTGGCATGTGCAGGTACCTGGGTTCGAACCCTAGCACCACATATACAGCTAAGTGTCAGAGAAACAAAGGCCAGATGAATAAATAAATAAAATTGATTCTTTTTCACTGTCTTCCTTGCTTGCTCTTTCTTAAAAAAAAAAAAAAATAGTATAAATGAACACAGATTCTAATTTGCTAATCTTTATTTGCTCTTCTAGGGTTTTCCAGACAGAGTCTCATATGAAAATACCAAGAAAGTCAGAAATTACAGGTAAATATGGTACTGTAATCCCTGCTAATCTGTTTCCTTTGAAATTTTACTGTGGCTATCTCACCAGATAATATAATTTACTGTTTATTGTATTATTTAAAAAGTATACCTGAAATATGGGCATGGTGGCATCCACCTGTAAACCCATCTACTTGGACTAAGCAGGAGGATTGAACTGGTCAAGCTTGGGCAACATAGTAAGAACCTGTTTTTTAAAAAAAAAAAGTCTACTTTGAGTCATGGGACAGAAAATAGGGTAGATAGCCAGTAAGTTCTTTTTATTTTTATTTATTTATTTTTAAAAGGGAGAGTGGAAGAGAATCAGTTTTTTTTTTTTTTTTTAAGAGAGGACAGTGAGAGAGAGAATCAATTTTTATTGAGTTTTTCACATGGCTTTCGTTGCTTTGACACTTAGTTGTGTACGTGGGTGCTGGGGTTTGAACCCGTGTTCTCTCGTATGCAGCACAAGCGCTGTAATCGCTGAGTCACCGTGCCAGCCCGAGAATCAGTTTTATTTAGATTTTCATCTGGATTTCCTTGTACTGACACTTAGTATTGTGTTTGTGGTGCTGGGGTTTGAACCCAGGTCCTCACACATGCCAGGAAAGCACTCTACCCCTTGAGCCACCACTCTAGCCCCAGTGACTACTTTTTAAATTATTATTAACAAACTTACGTAGTTTTTCTAATGCTTTCAGTGTATCCTTGAACAACTTTGATTTTATTCTGTTTTTAGAAACAGGAGCAGGAGAAAATGTTCTGTGTACTCAGTAAGTAAGAGACATTTCATATTTTATTTAAAAAGTTACCTTCTATTAAATAAAATCTTTTAAAAATTAATGTTTTTGTTTTTTATTTTGCTTTTTGTGTAATACTTAGAATTAACTGAAAAATTAGTTTTCAGAATTTAGTTTATATATTGCTGTATCTGATAAAGTTGTCTATTGCACAACTTTTTTTTTTTTTTTTTTTTTTTTTAAGAGAGGGAGACAGAGAATCAGTTTTTTTCATCTGGTTTTTGTTTCTTAAACACTTAGTTGTGTATGTGTGGTGCTGGGATTTCAACCCTGGTCCTCCTGCATGCCAGGTAAATGCTCTACCACTGAACCACCACTCCAGCCCCACAATTTTGCTTTTATATATAAATCCATAAATTAATTAGCTAGTAAAAAGCAATAAATTGCAGGTCTTAGATTTTTTAATTAAATTAGTCTTTGTTCTAATAAGAATACACATTGAGTATCTGTTATCCAAAATGCTTGGGATCATAAGTATTTCAGATTTCAGAGTTTTTCAGATTTGGGGATATTTGCATAGACTTTATTGGTTGAGTATGCATAATCTGAAAATCTGAAATCCCAAACCTAAAAATTTTTGAGGATCACACTCAAAAAATGTTCCAAATTTCAGATTAAGAATGCTTTACATGGGGCTGGAGCGGTGGCTCAGTGGTTTCGGTGCTTCCCTGGCAAGCACGAGGACCTGGGTTCAAGCCCCAGCACCACGTACACAACTAGGTATTGAGCAATGAAGGCCATGTGAAAAACTAAATAAAGTTGTTTCTCTCTTTCTCTGTCTCTCTCACTGTCCCTCTCTCTTAAAAAAGAATGCTTTACATATTTGTAGAAAAGTAAATAAATCCTTGGAATAAAAGAAAAGATGCTAGGGGCTGGTGCGGTGGCTCAGTGGTTGTAGCAGTTGCCTGGCATGTGTGAGGGTATGGATTCAAACCCCAGCACCATGTGCAAAACGAAGTGTTGGAGCAGTGAAAGCCACATTAAAAATTAAATAAAATTTGTTTTCTCTTTCCCTCACTGTCCCTTTCTCTTTAAAAAAAATGCTTTTTTTATTTAAAAGACAAATGCAAGACTTAATACAATTTTTTTTTTTTTTAAGGAGAGAGGGACAGTGAGAGAGACAGAGAAAGAGAGAAACATCTTTATTGAGTTTTTCTCATGGCGTTAGTTTCTCCAACACTTGGTTGTGTACGTGGTGCTGGGGTTTGAACCCGGGTCCTCGTTCTTGCCAGGCAAGCGCCGAAACCGCTGAGCCACCGCTCTAGCCCCGACTTAATACAATATTAATACAAGTCTTAATACAAGACTTAACACAATATTAAGGTATTGCATTTTATCAAATTAGTTAAGTAGAAGTATAAATTATACAGACAATTTGGCAACATGAAATTTTAAGTGTACTTGCCCTTGTCTCTAAATTTCATGTCTAGAAATTTTTCTTAACAATATACTTGTAAGTGTTTGGAATGAAGAATAAATAAGATTATTAACTATAACATTTATTGTAATAACAAAAGATGAGAAATATCCTAAAGATCCATCAGTAAGGGACTGTTTAAATGAATTGCACATTTTCCATATAATTAATTAATGTGGCCAAGCATGAGTGTGGTGGTGCACACCTGTAATCCCATCTTGGAAGGCTGAGGCAGGAAGATTGCAAGTTCGAGGCCACCCTCAACAACTTAGAGGGAAACCCTTTAAAAAAGGATGGGGGAGCAGTTCAGTGGTAGAGGGCCTCTAGGTTCAATCCCTTAGTATTGCCCCTACTCGCTCCCAATTGACTATTGTTTAGCTTGAGAAAAGAAGATTGTATAGTCAATAGAAAAAAATCTCAAGTCATAGTACTCAGGAGAAAAAGCAAAATAAAAAATAGCATGTGTGTGGATATATACAATCTACATGTATCAATTTAAACAATCATAAAATGTCTGAAAGAAACTAGGTAAGATTGCCTACAGTGAAGAAAGCCTCGCAAGAGAACACATACTGATTTTATGATTTGTTAATTTTTTAAAATTGTAAAGAAATGGAAATAATAATATGGTTTAATAACAGTACAGAAGAGCAAAAAATGAAGAGTAAAAATTATTCTCATCCTCAGATGATCTACTCCCTATAGATAACCCTTGTTATTATTTTGGGTGTCCT
>PVKS010048713.1:0-12291 GCA_004027875.1 Aplodontia rufa | reverse complement strand
GTTGAGTTTGTCCCTTATATATGTTATCTTTCTTCATTTGGTCCTTATCTCCCTGCCTTTGCTCTTAGGGGTTATGTCTTTGTTTTTGCACTTAGGGGCCAGGGAAGGAAGTGATTCCTCCTCTAGCGGCAGGGAGTGTTTGCCTTTTGGCATCATTGACATATCAAAGGGAATGTCAAAAGAGAAACCAGTCTCCTCCCGACCGACTCAAACATTCTATCTACTCTGACTGCCTAACTTTTTCTATCTCACTGTGACCCACCGACCAGGTGGGGCAGAAGTCAGGGGCCTGCAGCTGGGGTCTAGGCTGTGATGCGAGCCTTCTTGCTGCTTGGGGCCCCTGACGTGGCAGATTCCTTGTGTTGGAGGTACACAAGGTGGCAAAGGACCTCAGGTAAGACCCAGCAGGGCTGTCCCAGGGCCGACTCCTGGGCCCTGGAGCAAGGCCATTCCAGAGCAGCAGAGCCGCACCATCCAGAGGAGCACGGGGGAGCTTCCTGGGGATCCGCTGGGGCTCAGGGGCCCACAGACACAGCAACCACTGGAACCTCCGTGCAACACGGTGGCGCAGTCATTAGAGGAAAGAAGCGCGGACCCATGGGGCTGCTGCCCTTGTCAACGCCACACCACCGGAACGCTCTCTTGAGTGTCAGAACAGGCTTGTGTCACGGCTGGGCCTCTGCTGCACGCCCCTTTCCGTGTGGGCAGCAAGCAGATCCCAGTTGCTAGGGCTGGGGGGACGGCGTGGAGAGGCGGAGGTTGCAGCTGAGGGTGGAGACAGTGTCCTAGAACTGGCTGTTTAGCTGCAGCTGCTAAAGCGTTGAACTGCCCCCTTTGAGAGGGCGAAGGGTATGCTGTCGATAAAGCATTTCTAAATTTAAAATATTTGCATATCATATTGTTACTTTTTTGCGTTTTTGATTATACAATAACTCAATTTCCTCATAAAAATGCAAAAATAAATCCAAACAACACAAAGTCTACAAAGGGGATGTGGGTGTGGCTCAGTTTCAGAGCTCTGCCTACCATGCCTGAGGCCCTGGGTTCAATCTCCAGCACCACCAGTGGATAAAACAACCCCACACTAGTTTACTAATATACGTCACAAAGGTGATGCCTCAGGTCAGGTCCTCTGTCCTTAACCTGCTATCCCGTTTGCTCTGGGGAGGGGGGTGGCTCCCTTACCGGGAGATGCCTGGGAACCGCCCACCCTGAGTCCCTGTGGCCCTAGGTGGACCTGCGGCGTCTAGCCTGGCCCGGCTCTCCTCAGCCTGCTGACTGTGGTTTGAGTCACGCTGTCTCCTATCCTGGCCCAACACCCAGCAGAACTGGATTCTAGATCCAGCTCTGCTGACTGCTGGGTGATCTTGGGCAAGGTGCCGTACCTCCCTGGTCTGTCTTCTCTTTCTTCATCTGGAAGTAAGGGGAAGGCACCCCAGGTTTAAGATCATCGATTTGATATGAGGATTGTAGCCATTTTAAAATGTAGTTCTGATAGGAAGTAAGGAGAAGGTGTCACAAAAATTCCATTTTCCTTTGCTTTTAGAGTTACTGTTTTTAGAAATTAGTCCTATATTTGCAGCTCCTGTTTCTCATATTTGAGCTGCTGAGAGTGGCGTTCATGTGTGGAGGATGTGAGCTGTGCACAGGGCAACGCTAGGAAGAGATCCTCCCTGGTGGAAGAAGCAAGGGATCCCGTGTCCTCCAGAGAAGCCTGTCCAGGGCCCGAGCTGGGGCCTCCTGGACACAGCCACACCTCACTAGTTCCTGGGCTGCAAATCAGATGGAATTCAGAGAGGGAAAGAAATTAAGCTTGCTATTGTGGCAAAGTGTTGGAGACCAGCATGAAATGACCTCGACTCATCGGTTGTCCTGCAGAAACATGCCCATCCGTCAAGGGCTACTCAGAAGCCTGAGGAGCTTCTCTGCTCTCCTTTGTGTTTTGCAGGGCAGGATGAGACAGTCTGCCCCTCCTGAGATTGGGAAGGGAGGAGGCAGGGAGGAGAAGGAACACTGGCCCCACGACACACTGCTCCTCTGCTGCCTCCTCCTGCTGCTCCGGGCCTTTTGTTATGACAAACCTCAGCCTCCAGGATTTATGATAGTTTACCACGCGCAAGGAGTGAGGTGGAGGGGAACAGGCAGGTCCAGGGGTCCAGGGAGAGGGGAAAACAGAACCAGGGGTCCAGGTGAAGGGGGTAACAGGATCAGGTGTCCAGGGGAGGGGGTGCAGGCAGGACCAGGTGTGCAGGTGGAGGGGTGCAGGCAGGACAAGGGGTCCAGGTGGAGGGGTGCAGGCAGGAACGGGATCCAGGTGGAGGGGGTGTAGTCAGGACTAGGGGTTCAGGGGGAGGGGGCAGCAGGACCAGGGGTCCAGGAGGAGATCACAGGCAGGACCAGGGGTCCAGGGGGAGGGTGCAAGTAGGACCAGGGGTCCAGGTGAAGAGGGCAACAGGACCAGGTGTGCAGGGGGAGGAGGTGCAGGCAGGACCAGGGGTGTAAGTGGAGGGGATGCAGGAAGGACCAGGGGTCCAGGGGGAGGGTGCAGGGAGGATGGGCATCCAGGGGGAGGGGAAAACAGAGCTAGGGATCCAGGTGGGTGGTGCAGGCAGGATCAGAGGTCCTGGTGGAGTGGGTGCTGGCAAGATGGGCAACAGAGTTTGCAGAGCCCACTGCAGAATGAAGTGCTGTTTCTTGTCCCAAAGTTACTAGAGATGTCAAAATGTTGGTAGCGTAGACTTCAAGGAAGCACGAGTCCCTGATGCCCACCGCCCTGTCACCCTGCCACACTGGCTCCCATGCTGTGAGTGCCAGGCTCTCTGTAGAGTGTGGGGCTCATGAGGCGGGCCTGTCTCAGGGTCCAGAGCAAGCATGCCTCCTGGCAGGCACTGACAAGAAGCATCTGGGGCAGAACAGAGGGAGGGAGGGAGGGAAGATGGAAGGAGGGAAGGAGGGAGGGAAGAAGGAAGGAAAGGGAAATGGGAAGGGAAGGAGGGCCACTGTGCCTCCTAAGCAAGGGCTGCAGTGTGGCCCAGTGGTATAGCAGCTGCATGTCTAGCATGAGGCCCGGGGTTGCATCCCCAGCACCACAAAAACAAACCGCCACAAAACTAACAAACCGTAGAAGACCCGTAAGTCCCCATTCCACGGATCCAGGGTGGGAGCCTGGCGGATGGCAAAGAACTAGGAGGCTGGCGGAAGGAATGCAGGCCCAGGCTGAGGGTGGTGCTGCCCACTGTGGATTTTGCCTCTGGTCCACCTTGCCCTCACCGAGCTCTTGTCCTGGGGGAGGAAGCAGAGCACACCCACTGTCGCCCTTGCCCTCTGCCACTCCAAGACTTCTCCCTCATCTGCTCTGGTCTGGTCTGCTGGGCCGGGGTGCAGGGTGAGAACAGAGAACCCCTCACCCCTCCCCATGCTAGCAAGGGTGCACCTTATGCACAGCCTCAGGACCAGGCCTGGCATAACTAGGTAGGGCTGTTGGGAGCTTCCCAGGAAGGCATGGGCCACACACTTGGCTTCCAGAGCCTGGGTTCTCAAGCACGGTGCCATGGGACAATGAGGACAGGTCATGTACAGATTCCTGGGTCTGGACTAGAATTCAGAAGGGCTTGGGAACATGTATTTTCAGCAAAACCCTCTGCTTCTACTGCAGGTGGGGCCTGGACCACTCTGAGCAACCTGTCTCCTGGGCCTTCCTCAGAGCCCTGATGTGTGTCAGAGGAAAGGGGAGTCCTTCAGAACCCACAGAAGCAGCAGCAGGGCTCTCCTCACCCTCTGGTTCCTCCTCCCTATCAGGAAACTGCTCTACCTTTGGGCCCTTCTCCAGGACCTACATAAGGCTGTCTGCACTACGACCTCCCCGGAAGAGAGCACCCAGGAACCACGAAGTCAGAGGGCAGGAGAGGGGCTTTGAGGTCATCCTCCTGCTCCTATTTCCCTACTCCTTCACCCTCACAGAGGAGCAAAAATGAGTGCAGGCCAGGGTGATGAGGATGACAATGGCCCCACAGGTCCGTGTGGGGCAGAACAAAGGCATCCCTGTGAGAAGCCTGGGTACTGTCCCCCACTTGTCCTACCAGGAGAGCCCTGTCTTTGTATCTTGACAGGGTGCTGGAGGCAGAGCTAAGTTCTTCATCTGGGTGTCCTCAGAACCAAACACCAACTAAGAGAGCAGGTGCTGGGTGGGTGGGTGGACTGGTGGATGGGTGAGTGGTAGATAGAATGAGGAGTGGTTGGATGGATGATTAGATGGATAGAAAGATGTGAATGGATTATGGATGAGTGAGAAGATGGATGAAAGATAAATGGATGATGAATGAATAGATGAATGACTGCATAGGTGGACAGGTAGGTGGATGGATGGATGGATGGATTTTTGGCTGAGTGGATAGGTGGGTTGGATGGATGGACGGATAGATGGGTGAATGGGTGAATGGGTGGATGGATGGATGGATGCATGGATGGATGCATGGATGGATGGATTTATGACTGAGTGAATAGATGGATGGATTAATGGATAGGTAGATGGGTAGATGAATGGGTTATGGATGGGTGAATGGGTGTATGGGTGGGTGGATGGATGGATGGATGGGTGGATGGGTGCATGGATGGATGGATTTATGACTGAATGAATAGATGGATTGATGATGGATGGATTAGTGGATGGGTAGATGGGTAGATGAATGGGTTATGGATGGATGGGTGGGTGGATGGGTGATGGGTGGATGGGTGGATGATGGATGGATGTGTAGGTGGATTTATGGCTGAGTGGGCAGATGGATGGATGGATGGGTGGATTGAAGGCTGAGTGGGTAGATGGATGGATGGATGGATTTGTGGCTGAGTGGGCAGATGGATGGATGGATGGGTGGATTTAAGGCTGAGTGGGCAGATGGAGTATTGAGGTTGGCCTCAATACTCCCCCAGGTTTCCCCTGTCCTAGTTGTCTGAGGTTTTGTTAGTGTGGAGGCAGAATGCTGGGTGGAGGGTCTTAGCTTGGGAGGGTGAGTGTGAGAGTAACTTGCAAGTTAGCTGAGGAAGAGAAGGGAATGTGGGGGTGTGGGAAGGGGGACCAATAGTGAGGTGGAGGGGGAGGGAGAAACTGGGGGAAGTAAACTGAGTCCGGCAGCTTTGAAGGTCTCCCCAGCTGCAGCACAATTACTGTAATAACACCTTGCAGCTGCTTGGCGCCACTCCCTGGGAGCTCAAAGCTTTCACTGATGTTCCATGGAAGGAGGAGAGAGGTTATTATATTGCTATGAGGGCGAGACCCCAAGAGGCAGAGACTTATCCAAGTCACAGGGCACCTGGGGCAGGGGCAGAGCTAGGCCTGGGGGCAGCTAGGGCACGCATCCCTTTCTGAGCTCCAACCCCATCCCCACCTAGCAGAGTCCTGTGAGCTTGTCAGAGTTAGTAACCCACTGCCACTCACCAAGCACCATGAGGCCACTGCAGTACCATTGGGTTTTCAAATTGAGGATGCCCTGACTGGGGCAAACCGAGTGACTCCTCCTAAGTCACAGATATGCCACAGCTGGACCCTGGGGAGGTCAAGGTTTGTTCTGGGGCGGGTGGGGGGCTGGTGTCCACCAAGCCAGCAGTGCAGAAGGAAACCCATCTCGGATACCCTGACCTCAGACGCAGGGGCTTCAGGCTGCTGCATCCTCCGCCCACCCACACTCGGAGGGTTTCCAGGTCTCTTGGCTCCTCTGGGCCCGGTTTCTCATCTCGTCCCTCCCTCTGCCCAGTGGCTCACTCTCCCCAGGGCTCCCTCCCTTCCCAGCCGTTCTCCCACATGCCTCCTCCCCGTTTGATGCCACCATGGCTTAGAGGAGGTGCTTGCAGTCACTGGGGTCATAGGCTGAGGGTTCCAGAGGACAGGTGGGGTGGGCTGGCTGACGTTCCTCAGGCCTGAGTCAGAGGTGAACTGTCAAAGCAGCGCCTCCTCCCCCTCCCCTGGAGAAGCCAGGGCAGCCAGCGGCTTGCAGAAACCCAGAGGGCGGGGTTTTCGTGGTTTCTTTGGCTCCAAAAGTACCCTTTGTACCTTTATTGAAATGAGAAAAATTCAGAGCATTCCTGATCTGGGCTGGCCTGGGGAAGTCCTGTGCAGACTGGCACAGGGATGCTAATCACCCCTGCCTGGGGCAAGGAGCCCTCCACCTGCAGGTTCCCAGGAACCATTCCCAGGCTGTGGAGCAGGGAGGGGCAGCTCCCTACCTGAGGTGTGGGCTCCGAGAAACAGGCCCCAGGGGTCCTGCACATGTGCCCATCAAACGACCGTCCACTTCCCCAGTAGAGCAGGACTCCCTGGGCAAGGCTCCGGTCATGGGAGACTCAGGGACAAGCACAGCTCCTGGCACTTTGGCAGGAAAGGGTGGGTGATGGTGAAGGACGGACCCGCAGGCCGGCTGGACGGTTGGTGCTCCGGAGAGCCAAGTTGAAGTGTGGTGTGTGCAGTGAGCAGCCCACCTAGACCAGGCTTGGAAGGCTGGGCAGCAAAGCAGGAAGGATGTGACCAAGGCAGGAAGGAGCTGGGCAAGGTGGGGTGGCTGAGAATGGGTGGAACGGCCTCCCTGCTGCCCTGGCTGTATTTCAGGTCAGCGGATCCAGGCCAGGCTGGATGTCCTAGGGGAGTCCAAGCTCCGCTCTGCCACCTTGGTGGGGACTCTGGCTGGCCCAATTACGGCTGTCCTTCCAGGGCTCCTTTCATCTGGTGCGAAGGCTGTGATTACATCCTGCCTTACAAGTGACATAGAAACAGGGCATTTGGAGCAGGGCCTTTCAAGCTGTCACCTGATTTTATGAGTTGCAGTAAAATTCCTGGAGCTGGCGTGGGAGGAGGAGTACTGACCTCGTGTTGCTGCCGAGGGGTGTCCGTCGGGGTGAAGAGTGGCAGAGGAACCCCACCTCCATTGTCCACCAGGACTGCTCCAGCAGCCTGAGTCCTTCCTGTGGACTGACACGGACACCCTGAGCCACACTCCTAGTCATGATCAGGGCGCCTTTGCCTGGAAGCCAATGAGCTGGAGCCCCAGGGCCCTCAGAGCTTCTGGGAGCTGTAGAGTGCTGTAGCTGGGGAGGAAAAGCCAGGGTGCCGTCTACAGAAGAGCTGTGGAAGGAACCTGAACTTTAGTCTAATTATTTCTGGCGATTTATCACATGCTAAGTGGGAATTCACATTAGTATCTTGATTTAATAATTTTATATTCCTTGTCTTAAAGAAGGCTCCCAATTGTATGAACTCCAGTCATTGAAACCCTGAACGGGCTCCTGATGGCTGGAACACTCATTCTTTCATGGCATTGATGGTAAACATGGGGGAGTCAGCCGGATGGACAGGACCACAGTCCTCGGTGGCACGGAATGTAGATGTCCTCCCCGCCACTCCTGCCACAGGGTCAAGCTGCTTGCTCAGAACTCTGCCCAGGGCTCTCTGGGCCTCTGCCAGGGCCAGGTGCAGACCTCAGAGACCCCCGCCCACCTGCCACAGAGAACTGAAGCTCCTTGCAGCTCAGAAATGCTATCCAAGGACACACCTCTTCCCAAGCCACCCTTTAGCCACCACCGATGAGCAGCTCCCGCAGGCCAGGGCTGAGAACAATGCCATTTCTCTTGTTTATTCTTGTGATGGGTAGAATTGTGATCTCCCAGGGTTGCCACCTGTGTCCCCTTCCAGAGGGACACCTGCCTGCCTGCATGTGGCAGCCCTGTCTACTTCCCAGCAAGACTGGCTCAGGACACTGAGAACCCCACCTGTTGCCTGGGACCATAGGCAGAGATGGAAAGAAACCCATTTACAACTCATCTGTCCCCTGCCACTAGGAGATGCCACCTCCACACCCTCGTCTCTGAGGAGAGGGCCCCCTCCCCTTCCCTCCAAGATGGTCTAAATATTGGCCCTCCCTCCTCTTCACCGGCTGACCTTCAGCTGGGGCTGAAGTGGAGAACTCATGTCCCCAAGACAGCAGGTGGCTCCAAGTGTCCCAGCTGAGGTGGGCACCCTCTCCCCACCCTGGCCCTGGCCCCACATATGAGCCCCACTTGCCCTGCCCTCCCTTAGGGACAGGTAGAGGCTGCATTGAGCCTCCCCCAAAGACATGCTCAAGTCAATTTGTGATAGGCAATTGGAAACTGAGTCTTGCAGATGCAATCATGATGAATTGAGGTCTTACTGGACTAGGGTGGGCCCAAAGACAGGGCAATGTCCTTATAAAAGACAGAAGTGGTCAGGGCCTGCAGTGATGTGGCCATGAGCCAAGAGACGCCAGGGAGTGCTGGCCCCCAGAAGTCAGAGGCCTGAGCCTCCAGAAGGACCCCACCCGTCACCTTGGCCTTGGACTTCAGCCCTGCAGACCAGAGAGGGCCAACCTGTTACTTCCAGCCTCCTGGTTTGTGGCCCTTTGTTCAGTAGCCCTAGGGAGCTAGCACAGAGCTGCCCCTGCCAGCCTGTTACCTCCCCTGCCAGCCACCTCTACTCTTGAGAGGGCCACAAATGCAGCAAGGGACAGGGAGAAAGCACCCTTCTGGGTGTGGATTTGGCCCAGGGAGGGAGTGTGCCAGGTGCCGTCAGCACCCCAAGGGGGGCTCGGACCTGCTCAAACCACGCTTGGAGCTTTCATATGGGCTTTGCTTTGGGGGTTGAGGTCGCCCTCAACTCGAGGGGCTGGGTGATGACTGGCTCTCTAGCTGTGCCTCGATGGCACCGGCCATGACTGCAGTTGGTGATTGTGCAACCACTCAAGTCGCTCAGCCACGTCGACACAGCCTCCGGCCTCGGTCTTCAGGCTGCTGGGGCTGGATGGTGGAAGACGTTCTGTTGTGATTTTCATCTTCTTGGCCTGACCTGCTTGCCCTTGCTTGGCTGCTTGGGAGGGGAGGAGGCAAACGTGCTGCCCCAGGCATCTGCAGAGCCTGTGAGTCACCCCGGGGCTTTTAAAGAGCAGAGGGGGAGCTGGCTTCTCAGGAAGATTGGCGATAAGTCACGCCGTGCCTGCCCAGCCAGGCCGCTGCAGGGTTGACTCACGTGGGCGAGGACACCGCACCGAGGCAGAGGCCCACGCAGAGCTGCATAGGACAATTCGCTCTGCCCCAGGGGCGTGGCCCACGTGGTGCTCTGTGTGCTGTGATTGGCTTTCGTTACAGATCTATACGGTGCAAATGGGGCGGCCTATTTCCCCCGCCTCTCTCACCCTCTGCATAACACATATATAGCATATATCACGATGCATCGAGCACACTTTACATAAAGATTCCGTGTAGCAGCGCCGTGTCTCTTTTACTCTTCCTCAACAGAATACTGAGGTCTGGGTGACTCATGATGAGCCGACGTTCACGTGGCTCAGTTTTTGCAGGCTAAGGTCCGAGGTGCTGGGGCCTGGCGAGGCCCACGATGTTCCCTTCCTGGGGCAGAAGGCAGAAAGGCCACAGGACAGGAGCCAGAGAGCAAGAGTGAGCTGAGCTCACTCCCACAGCCAAGCCACTGTAGAGACGACCCCCGCCCCGCGATGAGGCCACCCATCGCTCCCGGGGGCAGAGCCCACAGGCCCTCCCCAGCACCTCCCAATGCTTCTGTGCTTGGGTGCCGGTCTCCAGCAGGTGCTCAAGGGAGACCTGAGACCACAGCACGCATGTGAAAGATCACGTACATGGTACGCAGAGTGTGGCGCGTGGGCTAAAGCAGTGACTCTCAGACCTCTAAAGACAGAGACCCCTCCATGATGTAAAAAGTGACAGACACGGAAAATAGTGCACGCAGGACAGCAAGCTCAAGACGGCCACAAGTGGAACCCTTGGCCAGGCTCCTGATGTGGAAGTCCTTCCTTAGCGCCTTAAGAAAAAGAAGCGCCTGCCTCTGTTTAGGGACGCAAAACTCTAGGGGAGGCAAGGAAGCCGCTAGGGCAAGGGAGGGAGGATGGGGTCCTTGCAGCCCAGAGCTCCCGTGCTCCCCACCCTGCCTGGTGCAGTGTGCGCTCCTGGGGTGAACACATGAGGCGTCCATTCGATCCTCAGTGCTCTTGGGTAGTTGGGCAGCTATTAATGACCTGCTGCCAGCGTTCTGCCCAGCCTCACAGGGAACTGCCACGCCCCTGCCCCCCTCCGCCGTGCCCACGCACGTTCCTAGCACGAGAAGCAGCTGTGCCCCTGCATGACTGACCCGGGCGGCTGTGTCCCTAAAGCTTCATTCACAAACGGTTAGCGGGCACCTGGGCAGACTTAGGAGTGTGGTGGTCTTCATGAGCACAGAGCCAGCTGGGACAGGCAAGGACGCCGGGAAGCCGCGGGTTCTTTCCCGTTGTAGTTTCCTCAGATTTTACCATGAGCATCCTTTTTGGGTGGGACGGCAGGGTGGGGACTGGAAGGGATCGAGGAGGTGAAGGTCCCTTTTCTGGATCCTCCGCCCTGCATCAGGCCTGCCTTCTGTGAAGCCCTCATAGCCACCTGATGGTTAGGGATTAACGGACCTACTTTGCAGATAAGGACTATGACCCTGGGAGATATTCAGTAACGTGTCCAAGAAACTGCAGCTTTCAACTTGCTAAGTGCAGAAGTGTGTCTGATTCCACAGCCCAGCCACCATGCTAACCTGCTCCGGGGCAGGGTCCGTGGGCTGGGCCAGCTTCGTGTGACATCCCAGGCATGTGGGCTTGTGATTTTGGCACAGTCAGGCTGAGGATACAGATCAGTCCCATTTCCGGGTGATATCCTGGGGCTTCATTAGAGGTATTGACATGTTGCTAGGGAAGGGTAAGAGATTTCCTTGCTGTCCTCAACTGTGTCTACCTGTGTCCCCAAGCTGTCCTCAACTGCCCGCTGTCCTTGTCTGGGTGTGTGTGCACCGGTGGGGATGTGTGTGAGTGTCACCGCACTCTGCTGACTCAGCACATACACAGTGACACCTGGCTGAGCTGCTCACACCCCAAACCACAGGTCAGCAGGGGGAGTTTCCACACTGAGCCAGCCCAGGCGCAGGGCGCCGGAGTGAGCGTCCGCTGTGCAACTGAGGCTGCTGCCGTCCTCTTGCCAGCCCTGAGCCCTGAGCCCTTTGGCCCTGGTTCCGCTGCCATCCCACTGAGTCAGAGTGGGGTGCTTAGCATGAGCTGGCTGGCGAGAGGACCACGCGGGGCCCTACATGCCTCTTGCCTCTTCTCCGGGGTGTGACCACTGGCTGGATCATGTCCCCCAAAGTCACCTACCTGGAACTTCAGCATGGGTCTCTGCAGACGTGATTGGTTGAAAGGAGACTGCAGTGCACTTGCTGAGCCCTAGATCTAGAATGTGCGGCTTCCTCATGGAGAGGACTCAAAGACAGGTAAGCAGGTGCAGAGTGCCCTGTGAGTCAGGCCCGCACGTCTGGCCTCGCGATCCCAGCCAAAGGGACACTGGCAGCCGGGGAGGCCACGGACCCTCCGCGGAGCCTTCAGAGGGAACCTGGCCGAGTTCTGGCTTCAGCACCAAGGGAACAGCCTGTTGTTCTAGGTCCCGCAGTTTGTGCTGATTTGCTCCCCACAGGACGCCACTCAGGCTCCCTCAGGGTCCAAGGCCATGATCGTCAGACACCAATCGCGGCAACCACGGAAGCCCTTCTCCCGTCTTCCCCCACGCAGGGAGGAGGCCTTGCTCAGAAGCCACACTCTGGTCGTGGAGAGGGGACGCCTCGCCTGGGCAGTGAGGCTGGGGTTGAGTACCCAGCACGACAGCGTCCCGGCTGCCGGAGTTGAGAGGGCCTTCGCGGAACACGGGGGCTATTAACGGGGTCTGCTCCTGTTCAACATCCCCGACTGCTTTTCTGAAGGGGTTTTGGAGGTAGGACAGGGCTGAGGGCAGGAAATGGTTGTCCCCATGCTCCCTGAGACCCTCAGGATTAGCGTCTCTGCTGCCTTCCTGCTAAGCACAAACCATGGGCTCCCACCCTGCTCCCTGGCAGCCTGGGGACGCCGTGGGACAGGAGGTGGAGGAAGGCCAGCCTAGCAAAGCAGTGATCTCTGGGCACCTCGGCTGGGGTCCCTTGGCAGGGCTGCCCTCCGACCCGGGCCTGGGGTGGGCTGCAGAATTGGCCTCCTCCTATAGCCTCCATCGCGGCAGCAGGCAGGCCCAGGAGCTCGCCCCAGGGACCCACGCGCACTCAGGCCCTGCTCTGGTGCAGCTGCGCAGGCCCAGGTGGAGACACGCTAAGGTGCTGGGGTGAGCTGAGCACCAACCCGATGGCCAGGCGCATGACGCCCCAGGGTGATGCACAGGGCCAGAGGGTTGATGTGTGATGTGTGGTGTGTGAGGTGTGGCATGTGGTGT
>PVKS010048712.1:0-12293 GCA_004027875.1 Aplodontia rufa | reverse complement strand
ATAAAGTATCTTTAGTTCAAAAAAAAAAAAAAACCATGGTCCCAGTGACCATATGACTACAACTACACACACACACACACACACACACACACAAACCCACAAGCAAAACCTGCCCAGATAAGTTCAACCAACCTACAAAACATGAGAAAAAATAAATGATTGCTTTGAGCCACCAATTTTTGGTGCAATTTTTATCTAGCAATCAGATAACAAGGGCAAATGAGGGAGATATTGGTGAGAACCAAGTCCCTGGCTCACAGTAAGGTACTGGCTCCTCTCATCTACCATCCCTTCCTTCATGGATTTCACTTCTCCTAAGGATCTGGAGAAATCTATGATGATTCTCACTTCCAAACTTCTACAGAATGCAAGAATTACAATCAGTCTGTCGGGGCTGAGAAAATGCTCAAATCCAAAAGCTCCATTTACAAAGAACGTGAAGCTCAAAGAAATAGTTATATTTCCAGGTATATGGCTAGGGCTGCAAGTTGGCTCTCTTGACTCTCAGCCCCATGCTCCAACTATAACTCTATATTGCTTCCCATCTGTTCTGGAGCAGAGCAAGCAGAGTATTCAACACAGATTCTGCCAAACTTAACTCTTCCTGGCAACATTACTCTGAGAACCACAGTAATTCTGCTTACAACGTGACCTATGAATCGCTCTGCTCTCCATAAACTCATTGAATTGTTGAGAAGGGCAAACTACCAAGTGACACCCCTTCAAATTATTCATGACACCTATTTTGATCATCTACGCATGCTAGAAAGAGTCATACGTAGACATAAGGAACACAATCATGAATAAAATAGGGTCATTTTCCATGGAACTATCAGCTTAAGCCAGATCATGGAAACAATCTGCTACAGCACCATGAAATGAGAACAGCATTATCTATGAAGTTCTGTGGAGATATAAATGGGCCACTTTTATGAATTTTTTTTCTCTTTAATGCGCTGACTTTAATGGCTTGGGGTAAGTACCGATAAGTAGTATAACTGGGTCGTGTGGTTGATTCCATGCCCAGTCTTTTAAGGAAGCTCCATACTAATTTTCGTAGTAGCCATACTAATTTACATTCCCACCAACAGTGCATAAGTGTTCCTTTTACCTGCTTCTTCATCATTATTTACTGTTATTTGTAGTCTTGATGCTTGCCATTCTAACTGAAGTGAGATGCAATCTCAGTATAGTTTTAATTTGTATTTAATGGATGGCTACAGATATTGGACATTTTTTTCATAGAATTGTTGGCTGTTTGCACTTTTTACTTAGAGAAGTATCTATTTAATTTATTTGCCCACTTATTGACTAAGTTATTTGGGTTTTTCAGTATTGAGTTTCTTTGAGTTCTTTATGTATTCTAGATATTCATTCTCTATCAGAAGAGTAATGGGTGAAGATTTTTCTCCCAATCTATAGTTCTCTCTTCACACTGTTAATTGTTTCCTTTCCCGTGTAGAAGCATTTCAGTTTGGTACCATCCCATTGACTGATTTTTTGGTGGTACTTCCTGAGCTACAGGAAGGAAGTCCTGTAAGGAAGTTACTGGCTCTATGTGGTAGAAGAATTTCCTCTTTGTTCTCTCCTATCAGTTGCTAAATTTCTGGTCTTATTCCTAGGCCTTTGACTCATTTCAAGTTGACTTTTATGCAGAATGAGTGATGTGAATTTATTTTCAATCTTTTACATATTGATACCCAGGTTTCCCAGCACCATTTGCTAATGATGTTTTTCTCCAATGTATGTTTTCAGCACCTTTGCCAAGAATCAGATTTTTGTAGTTGTCTGGGTTTGTCTCTGAATCATCTATTCTGTTCCATGTCTCTGTGTGTCTATTTTTATGGTAGTACCAAACCATTTTTTTTAAACTATGGCTCTTTAGTATAATTTGAAGTTGGGTATTGTGATGTCTCTAGCAATAGCCTTTTGGTCAGAATTGTTTGGGCTATTCTGGGTCTTTCATTGTTCCTTATGAATTTTAGGAATGCTCTTTTCTAGATCTGAGAAGAATATCATTGGCATTTTGATAGGAATTGCATTAAATCTGTAGATCATTTTTGGTAGTACAGCCATTGGAACAATATTAATTCTATCTAATGGGCTAAAGAACTCAAAAGGAACTTCTCTCCAGTGGAAGTCCAGAAAGCCCACAAATATATGAGAAAATGCTCTACATCATTAGTTAATAAGGGAAATGCAAATCAAAATTTCTATGAGATACCACCTCACTCCTGTTAGAGTGGCAAAAATGGAGAATACAAACAACGACAGATGCTGGAGGGGCTGTGGGAAAAGAGGAACACTATTACACTGCTGGTGGGACTGCAAACTGGTTCAGCCACTATGGAAAGATGTATGGAGAATCCTCAAAAAATTAAGGATGGAACTACCTTACGACCCAGCTATTCCACTCCTGGAAATTTTCCCAAAAGACTTAGAATCAATGTATTATAGCGATGTGCCTTCATCAATGTTTATAGCAGCTCAATTTACTATAGCTAGATTATGGAACCAACCCAGATACTCCTCACTTGACGAGTTGGATACAAAAGCTTTGGTACATATATACTATGGAATACTACTCGGCCATTAGAGAGGACAATATTATGGCTTTTGAAATCAAATGGATGGAGATGGATGGAATTATGCTTAGTGAAGTCTCCCAAGCTCAGAGACTCAAGGGCCAAATGGTTTCTCTCATCTGTTGATGCTAGCATATATGGGAAAGCAGTAGGGCAGATAGCTAACCTAACAAAACTTCAAATTGAATGACTTTCAGAGTAATAGGGGGATGGCTCTCTAGGATACTTGGAGGTGTAGGGAAGGGAATGGGGAGGGGGGAGAGTATATGAAGAACTCATAGGAGTCTGGAGATTGGGAAGATGGGGGAACCATCCCAGAAGCTGGTGTCATTCCTCCACGAACTACCCATGTAACGCATGAGTTCTTCTGGGGGAAACTGCAACAGGTAAAACCCAAGGTGGTTATCCATGTTTTGGCAGTTCCCCTGGATAACAAAGTTTATATCCATTGATTGCTAATGTTTTGATAATGTTCCCCCCTCAAGTGTATCTCTATACACTTCTAATAAAAAAATATTAATTCTATCTATCCATGAACAGGGGAGGTCTTTCCATATTCTGGTGTCTTCTTCAATTTCTTCATTCAGTGTCCCACAATTTTCCTAAAGTGAGATCTCAAGGTTTCAGAAGTTTAATCCATGGTTGGCTGACTCCATAGCTCTAGGCCCAGGGTAAGGTAGAATATCATCGTGGAAGAGTATGGTGGAAGAAAGCTGCTCAGTTTCAAATAGGTCACTTGTAAATGAGAAAAGCAAGGCTTCACAAAGCAGTAGCATTTGAGCCAGCTTTGAAAAATAAGCAGAAACTGGAAAAGTCTGAAGCAGGTATGGGATCAGATTCCAGGCAGAAGAAAAGAGTAGATGAAGGTTTAGTGTTCAAAGTCCAATGCCTGATTTATACCTTCAAGTATTTTAATGTCAAATGAGTCAGAGTCATGTGGAATGAGATGTGAATTAGAGACTGAATTGGGCAAAGCAAAGCTTATATGTCAGGATAAATATCTGGGTGTTTATCCTGTGGGACATACTCTGTAACAGAATAAATTTATGTTTTGCAGTAATGAGTTTGACAATGGAGAAAGCAGATTAGAAGTCTTTATTAGTCAGATTTTGCTGAGTACAAAAAATTTTTTAATTACAGTATCATGGAACAATAAGCATTTATTTCTCATTCTTGCACCTATATTTTGGCTAAGTGTGGCTGATGATCCAGGTTGGGATTACCTGGATATGGCTCTTGAGATTGAATGGTGCTCAGATCTGGTCCACAGATCTCTCATCTTCCTTGGTCCAGAATGTATCCTGGGCATTGGTTTCTTATGGTTATGGCAACAACCCAAAAAGGCAAGACAACTATGCAAACACATTTAAAAATATATATATAGCACTCAGTCTCTTGTTTTGTTTTGTTTTATTTTTAAGAGAGGGACAGTGAGAGAGAGAAAGAGAGAATAAACTTTATTTAGTTTTTCATCTGGTTTTTCTTGTTCCAACACTTAGTTGTGTACGTGGTGCTGGAGTTTGCACTCAGGTCCTCGCACATGCTGGGCAAGTGCTGTAACTGCTGAGCCACCACCACTCTAGCCCTATGCAAACACATTTAAAGCCTCTGCTCACATCATAATTCTGATCACCCAATCTGCTAAAGCAAGTCACATGACCAAACCCTAAGTCAAGGGGCCATTCTCCAATGAGGCTATTAACATAATGGATGAATGAGTCTATTACAGAGGAGTGAAGAACTGGGAACAGTAATTCAATCAATCACAAGTGATGTAAAGCAGAAATAAAGGAGAAAGGTGAAAACAACAGGAAGAAGAAGCTTCAAAAGTAGGAGATAAAGCAAACAGAGACTCCACTTTGACTTCCAATGAGTAGATGACCAAGGGTGAGGTTAGGAACACAAGAAAATCTCAGCTTTAGATATGGTTAATAAGGAGTTCTAGATGGAATCTTGTCATTGACATCAGGAAAGAAAGCTCAGTAGTTGGATGAAAATTAATTTGGGGGCTTAAAAGACAGGACAAAGGTATCAATATGAGAGCTAAGTCTAAATATGTACTGCCTAATCCAGTAATCATTAGCTATGTGTGGCTATGTAAATTAAATAAAATTTAAAACTCAGCTTTCCAGTGGTGTGGCCAATGGCTGCCACGTTGAACAACACAGTATAAGGCATAATCATCATAAGGTATAATCATCACAGAAAGTTTTATTAGATAATGCTAAAGAGTAACTGCCATAAATATTTCAGATGGAAGAGTAATCTATTGGGTGATCTATGTGAGAAGTGGTGAGATTTAAAGCAGAAGATAAGTTGAGTTTGGTTAGTAGGAACGGCAGCACCAGGTAAGGGACACAAGAACCAACTTAGCAAGATTCCAATGGCCAAAGCCAAAACAATTTGAGTAACAAAATAAACTATTATTGAATTATAGTTCAAAGTATAAAATAATCACAAATCCAAATTAATATAAATGTCTGAATAAATAGGAGAAGAGACAAATGCCTGTGCAGAATTCTGAAAAAATGTATACAGTTATTCCACCCTCAAGGAGATGGAGATAACCCACTGATGGGGTGAACAATAGATATAGTGGCTTCCTTGTATAGAAGAAAAAGGACAGGGGAGATTTACTTACATAGTTTGTAGTAGAGTCCTAACAAACATTCCTTCAGCCAGTTGATAAGGTTTGCTTCAACCATGACAGGTAATTTTGATAGCATATACCCTAGATATTATGTGAGAAAGATGCCATTTTACCTTTCTGGTCTTTCTTCCAAGAACACATCAGTCCAGGGAAAAAATCAGACAAATGCCAATGGAGGAGCATCTTACAAAATACCTTAACAGTACTCCTCAAAGCTGTCAAAATCATCAAAATCAAAAAAGTCTGAGAAACTATCACAGCCAAGAGAAGCCCTAAGGAGTCATGACTCCTAAATGTAATATGGTATTTTGACCAGGATCCTGGATCAGAAAAAATGATATTAGGTTAAAACTAAGAAAATCTGAATAAAGTATAGACTTTAGTTGATAAAGTATAACTATAGCATAAGTATAGACTTGGAATTAAATTATGCTTGTGCCCCACATTGATATTAAATATTGATAATAAAGGAATCTTATATAGGAACTCTGGTCTACTTTTGTACTTTTCCTATAAATTTAAAACTATTATAAAAGTAGAAAGTTTTTTTCAAAAACAGAGAGTGCATTAAAGTGTTTATACTTGGGAGAATACTACAACAATCACTGGGAAGACAGTGCTGTTGGATTGGAAGAAGAAATGACTGAAGTCCAAGAAAACATCTGGAGACCAATGCAGTCAGAGAGGGGTGAAACGGTAATGACCTGGACCAGGGTTCATAAGAACAGTCAAGATGCTATTAATCCTAAGAGTGGGTAAAATCACATTCCACAGCCTGGACAGATAACATTATGAAGTCCATGGGACCATAGCTCATCAGGATCCTCAGTTAGATGGTACATTAGCCCATTGTTGGCTGCTATAACATAATACTGTAGACTGCATAAACTATAAATAAGAAAGGTTTATTCTGCTCATGGCTTTAGAGGGTGGAAGGTTCAAGAGCAAGGTGCCAGCATCTGGTGTGGGTCTCCATGCTGCAACATAACATGGCAGAATGGCAAAAAAAAAAAAAAAAAAACACTGGAGACACACACACACACAGAAAGAAAGAGAGAGATAGAGAGAGAGAGAGATGAGGTCTGAACTTACAATAAGGCAAGTCTCCTAATAACTGATGCACTCTCCAAAAATGGTATTAATCCATTTGTGAGGGCAGAGTCCTCATGACCCAGTCACCTCTTAAAGCTTCCACCTCTTACTACAGGTACAATGGCAATTATATTTCAACATGAGTTTTAGAAGGGATATTCAAACCATAGAAGGTGGATTAATGAGTGTGAGAGTCAAGTTAAAATCAAATATCAGAGTGAACAGAAAGTCAAAAGACAAGCTCCAATCACATAAAGGTCTATGATTTTAGGAACTTGGAAACAGCCCCAACAGCTGCTTTCCAAAGAATCATGAGTTGAATAGCTAAAAGCTTGGGACAAAAAACCTGAGATTTTAATCCAACTCTAAAACCCTCTTTACTATGAGTCTATCTTGTACCATTCTTCTTAAATAATATTCTTTATCCCTCTTATAAAATATGTCCAAGACTGCCTCTGAAAGCAACTAACAGAACCCAGCAAAGTGGATTTTGGACAAATTCATTTGGCTTTAGTGTTTGACTCCCCAGCAGAAATCCAGGTCAGTCAATCAGAATGCAATTTGTTGAAAGCCTGCATTTTGAACATGAGCATCAGCCAACACAGGCAGAGAGAAAAGAAATATGAGGCATGATGGTGGAGCCCTGCATTTACAGAATGGAGCAGCCAGACACTTGGCTGAGATAGGGTATTTTGAAGTAAACACATGAAATTGAGCAGTTTCCTGGTTTCTGTCAACCAACGATTAGGAGACAGAAGTTAAATGCAGACATTTTTCCCCTCCACAAATGAAACACAGTGTTCAAAAAACTCTTTGTAAAGTATTTACTAGATGCTGTGATTTATGAAAGTGTCCCTGTACCTAAAAAGAGAAATGTTCTAGATGTATTAATAGGGCAGAAAGTGCTAATAACCTCCAGTTCAAAAAATCTGCAAGTCCACCCCTGCACCCTCTGTGTATAAGAGAAGAGAGAACAGCAATGAAATGAGCTGCTTACATTGCAGGTGTGAGGGGGGAAGGACTGGTAGGATGGTGGTTGGTTTGGGATTTGTTTTGGGTTTGTACTTTGGTTGGTTAGTTAGCTATTTATGTTGTTTGGTTTGGGGTTTATCTTATTTATTTTTTTTAGGCATTCCTCCATTTCTTTAATCAAACTTTAAATCCCTTAAAGAACACTCTCATGGATCTTATGCATCATGAGCCCACCCTAAGCTCAGAGTCTTACTCACCTTCAAGAGGTGTCCCATAGTTACCAAAAGCTCAGTCCTTGTTTCTAATGCTAATCCAATAAGGAGGACACAGTTTAAACAAAAAGGAAAAAGAAGTTTTATTGCTTTGCTAGCAATAAAATGCAGAGGCTGTGATTCTGTCCATCAGGGGGAATTAAAAAGGTGATTCAAAACCTACCTTTCACATGTTCTCTGTGGAGTTATAATTCACTTGTTAATTTGGTAGATAGTCATTTCTGAGATCTTCTGATGCCATTCGCAAAGTCAATTAGTTGGCTACTTTGGTGGACGTGTGCTCATGGACAGTTAACACTTCCTGGATAGGGAAGAAAGGTAATCCTGTTTCCTTGCAATTAGGGAGGGGGAGAGATTAGGGAGGGGGAGAGATTAGTGACTCTTCACTAATCTGAAGAACTGAAAGGAAGAGAAAGAGACATGTCCCTTTTAAAAACAAGCCACAATGGCAGACTAGCAAGGGCTCTTTTCAAAACATAAAGTAGAACACTGTTACACCATAACCTTATCTCAGAAATGGCTGAAGAAAGTTCAGTTTAACACTGTATACAGCATAAAGATTTTTGCCAAGAGTCTCTCCCAAAACACAGGTAGATTTCCTGTCCCTTGGGTCTAGTGTAAAACACATGGTCTTTAACCCATGGACATCTATTCAAGTTGGAGCCAACAACCCAGAGCAACCCTCTTTCTTTCTCCATTTGGAACAAATATGTCTAAACCTGACTCAGATGGTCTCCATCCTATTCAATCCACCGCTACAGTCTTTGTAGCTCAGGGAACCAGTTACCACAGAGGAGGGGACTAGGATTGTTTCAGTCTGATGTGACACAGACTTTGACAGTCTTTGACCTTTCTCCCCCCAAAAAATTACCTGCATCTGTGCATAAATAGGTACAAATAATTATGTATTTTCACAAAGGAAGGAAACAACATCAGACAAAACACAGACACTTTCTTGGTTCTTAGCTCTTCTGTCAGTTTCAAGGGCAGCCTTGAACTTCCCACCTAAACTGCTGGTATCTGGTCTGTCCACAGATATATGTCTTTGTGCTGCCTGCAGTTTTCCTGTTGCAGACTGGAGTGCTGCTCAAGATGAGGACATCCATCCCAACACACTAGAAATAGCCCTCTGATTGCTAAACTTCAGGGACCAGAAGAAAGTCATCATTTTTTTTTAAATGTAATTGACTGCATCAGATGCTTCTTATCACTTGTCTGGAGCAAGCCAGCTATTACATGTCACAGCAGGGTAGCGGAACTTCTCGAAGATTCCATGATGTAACCTTCCCTAGGAGCCAGGTTCTTCTTAATGCATGAACTGGTTCTAGGAGAATTTGCGCTGTGCTACAGTTTTGCTTATTTGATCCAGAGCTCCCATCAGCATCAACCCATTCACTGTCACTTGTGACTTGGAGAGGGTAGTGTGGCCCCAACAGAAGGGACTGGTGACACAGACCTAAGTAACATTGTTTAACATATTGGTTCCTGGTCTCTGTTCCAGTCAAATTTCTTTCTTTGGCTTGGATGACCCAAGAAGCATCTGACTTTTCTCATTCTGATGACACTTCTTTATCCTTCTAACTTCCCAGATGCTGAGGATGACCAATATGAACCTTGGCCACTTGTTCATGTAAAAAGTCTATTGATAAATAAAATCCAAATGTAAGTAGGTCACATATAACACACACTATTTGGGCAGGTAGAAAAATAGAGACACTACTTCTGGAGACTTCTTCCAGTAAAAGCTGGCTAGATAACTAGGTAACTAGACAACACCTCTTATATAAGAACCATCTTCTTAAAAGTATTTGTTTTCTAAAACAAAACAGTGCTGTGAAGGGTGACCCCTTGCTTGCTTACACTCTGCCTCTGGGTGCCATTAGTAGGTATTAATGATGTAAAACACTCTACAGAGGGCCTAGCTCTCCAAACAGAAAAAGAAGGAATGAAGAAATTTGCACAGCAGATTCATTGCGCACGGAGTCCCTGTGTCAACATATTATAGTGTAACGTAGTCATTGATGGTCATGATGATGGATATGAGCCCATAAGGAAGGTTTACAGCATGTATGGGCTCTGCTGAAGTGTTTTTAGAAAGGCTTCCCTCCCCAGTGCTCACAGTGTTTCATGATATTAAAGTTCCCTTCACTTTTACAGGCATATATGAGTAATGCATGGAAAGCCATATTCTCAGAGAATGCTTGGATATAGAACATGATAACACTTTCATGGCTTTTTTAAAAAAATTGTGAATAAAAATCATGTGCTGAATAATTTTTAAAATGTGGACCAGAGTAACAATCGCAGTAACAGGCTGTAAGTCCCTGTGAGTCTCCCTGTAGTGGCTCCTATCCAGCATAGGTCAAAGAGCATTTATCACTTAACCATACACTAAGCAACCTAGAACAGTCTTTGGGAAGTTATCCGACACTCCTGAAAAAGTCCACTCACTAAACCTGGTGTGGCTCTTATTTATCCAAGAATCCTCTGAAAATATAGCATTTCCTGGGAAAGGGGCACGTTCCCAGAATCCTTCAGGGGATTCAGCCACCCAATTCCAGCTTAGTGAAATGCTACAAATGCACCAGCAGTAATAGTTGCATCCACCTGGACACAGATATGATAGGCTCATAACACTGAGGAAGCTATGGGTAGAAGGAACTTGCCTTAACATTATAAAGGTAATATACAGCAAACACAAAGTCAACATCATGATACACAGAGAAAACTTGAAAGCATTTCCTCTAAAATCAAGAACAAGACGTGGATGTCCATTCTCACCACTTCTATTCAATATAATTCTTTAAACTGCCAGACCAATGAAGTAAGAGAAGGAAAGTAAAGTGATACAAATAGAAAATAAGAAATCAAATTATCTGTTTGTTGATGACATGGTATTATATCAAGTAGACCCAAAAACTTCACCAGAAGACTTCTAGAGCTGATAAACAAATTTAGCAAAGTAGCAGGATACGAGATCAGCATATAAAAATCAATAGCTTTCCTGTACTCCAGTAATCAATCTGCTGAGAGAGAAATCAGGAAAACAATTCTATTCACAATAACCTCAAAAAAAAATAAAATACTTGGGAGTAAATCTAATCCAGGAAGTGAATGGACTCTATAATTGAAACTATAAAACACTGAACAAAGAAATTGAAGAAGACCTTAGAAGATGGAAAGATTTCCCATATTTTTGGATAGACAGAATTAATACTGTCAAATGTTCATATTACCAAAACACAGATTCAATACAATCATCATCAAAATACCAGTGATATTCTTCACAGAATATCAACTAGAAAAAAAATTCTAAAATTCATGTGAAAGAATAAAAGACTAAAAATAGCCACAGCAGTATTGAGCAAAAAGAATGATGCTGGAGGCCTCACAATACCTAATCTCAAATCATACTGCAGACTGATAATAACAAAACAGCATGGTATTGGCATCAAAACAGACTTCAAGACCAATGGAATAGAATAGAAATCATGGAGATGAACCCACACAGACATAGTCATCTGATACTTGATAAAGGTGCCAAAAACATACATTAAAGAAAAGATTGTCTTTTAACAAATGGTGCTGGGAAAACTGGATCTCCATATGTAGAAGAATTAAATTAGGTCCCTCTCTCCTCCTGCGTACAAGTCAACTCAAAGTGGATCAAATAAATAGGAATTAGACCAGAAACACCCTAACTGCAAAAGAAAATAATGTCGGCACTCCAACACATTGGTGCAGGCACTGACTTCCTTAACAAGACCCCTTAAGCTCAAGGAATAAAAGAATCAATAATGGGATGGCATAAAATTGTAAAGCTCCTTCGTGGCAAAGGAAACAAAATGTGAAGAGAAGGGGAGAAAATCTTTACCAGCTACTCCTCCAGCAGGGCATTTTAATTCAGAATATGTAAAGAACTCAAAAACAATACTCCCTCCAAAAGAAACCAATCAGTAAATTGGTAAAAGAATTAAACAAGCATTTCTTAAAAGAAGAAACACAATTGTCCAACAAACACATAAAAAATATCTACTCTCCCTTGCAATCAGGGAAATGCAAATCAAAACTACATTGAGATTTCATTTCATTCTAGTTAGAATGGCAATTATCAAGAACACACCTAAGCTAGGCTTGGTGGCCCACACCTGTAATCCTAGTAACTCTAGAGGTTGAGGCAGAAAGATTTTGAGTTTGAAACCAACCTCAGACTCTGTCTCAAAATAAAAAATAGAAAGGGCTGGGAATGTCTCACTGTTAAAGAACCACTGTGTTCAATCCTCATTATAAAAAAAAAAGATAAGCTTAGGTTCAGGATGTAGCTCAGTGGCAGTCTTAGGTTGGATTCTTAACACCGGAATTGAAAAAGAATATACAAAGTAATAAATGTTGGTGAGGATTTGAGGAAAATGGTGCACTCATACACTTTTATTGGGACTGAAAATTACTGCAATCACTTTGGAAAGCAGAATGGAGATTCCTCAAAAGACCAGGGATGGACTCACCATATGACCTAGCTATGCCACTTCTCAGTGTTTATCCAAAAGAATTAAAATCAGGATACTATAGTGATACAGGCACATCAATGTTTATAGCACCGCAATTCACAATAACCAAGTAATGGAACCAGCCCGGGTGCCTTTCAACTGACAAATGGATTTTAAAAATGTAATACATACACACAATGGAGTTTTAGTCATAAAGAAGAATGAAACTATGGCA
>PVKS010048711.1:0-12299 GCA_004027875.1 Aplodontia rufa | reverse complement strand
GGATGGATATAAGGCGGAATTCTACCAAGCCTTCACAGAAGAACTTACACTGATCCTCTACAAGCTCTTCCAGGAAATTGATAGAGTGGGAACATTCCCAAACACTTTTTATGAAGCAAACATTACACTGATCCCAAAGCCCAACAAAGACACATCAAGGAAAGAAAACTACAGACCAATTTCCCTCATGAACATTGATGCAAAATTCCTAAATAAAATTTTAGCTAATCGGATACAAAAGCATATTAAAAAGATAATCCATTATGATCAAGTGGCTTCATTCCAGGAAAACAAGGCTGGTTCAATATACGCAAATCAATAAATGTAATTCACCACATAAACAATTACAAACAAAAATCATATAATCATCTCAATTGATGCAGAGAAGGCATTTGATAAAATTCAACACCACTTTATGCTCAAAACTTTGGAAAAGATAGGGATCAAGGGAAGATACTTTAACTAGTCAGATCCATTTATGACAGACCCATAGCCAACATTATCCTCAATGGAGAAAAACTGAAAGCATTTCCATTGAATTCAGGTACTAGACAAGGCTGTCCACTCTCCTCACTCTTGTTCAATATAGTCCTTGAAACCCTTGCCAGAGCTATCAGGCAAGACAAGGAAATCAAAGGTATTCGTATAGGAAAAGAGGAAGTTAAGTTATCTCTATTCACTGATGACATGATTCTATACCTAGAAGACCCAGTAACATCGGCCAGAAAACTCCTAGAGCTTATAGATCTTTTCAGCAAAGTAGCTGGCTACAAGATCAACTCCAGAAAATTGGTAGCGTTTCTTTACTCCAGCAACAAATCCACAGAAGAAGAAATCAGGAAATGTCTCCCATTCACCATCACTTCCAAAAAAATGAAATACATGGGCATTAACCTTATAAAGGATTTTAAGGACCTCCACAAAGAAAACTATCTAACACTAAAAAAAGAAATTACAGAAGACCTGAGTGGATGGAAAAACATTCCATGCTCATGGTTAGGCAGAATCAATATAACAAAGATGGCCATTCTGCCCAAAGCCCTATACAGATTCAATGCAATCCCCATCAAGATACCTATGACATTCTTCAGAGATATAGAAAAAGCAATTTTCAAGTTCATATGGAATAACAGGAGGCCCAGACTAGCCAAAACATTACTTTATAGAAAGGAAGAAAATAGGGGGTATCTTAATCCCTGACCTGAAATTATTTTACAGAGCTGTAGTAGCGAAAACATCATGGTATTGGTATCAAAACAGAACCAAAGACCAGTGGAACTGAATAGAAGATCCTGAGACAAACCCCCATATCCTTAACTATTTGATATTTGATAAAGGGGGCAAAAGTATAGTGTGGAAGAAAGCCTGTTCAACAAATGGTGTTGGACAAACTGAACAGCCATTTGTAGACAACTGAAGCTGGATCCTTATCTTTCACCCTGCACAAAAATTAAATCAAAATGGATCAAAGACCTGGATATTAAGCCAACAACTTTAAATTTACTAGAAAAAAGAAGTAGGGTCATCACTACAACGTATAGGATTCGGCAGCTACTTCCTTAACAAAACTCCCAATGCTCAAGCTGTAAAATCAAGAATAAATGAATGGAATGCAATTAAACTAAAAACTTTCTGCACAGCCAAAGATCTAGTCAAGAGCATCCAGAGAGAACCTACAGAATGGGATAAAATTTTTGCCTGCTATACCTCGGACAGAGGGCTAATATCCAGAATATACAGGGAACTAAAGAAACTAAAGTCCAAACTCACAAATAATCCAATCGATAAATGGGCTAAGGAACTCTAAAGGAACTTCTCACCAGTGGAAGTCCAGAAAGCCCATAAATATATGAGAAAATGGTCTACATCATTAGCTATAAGGGAAATGCAAATCAAAACTTCAATGAGATACCACCTCACTCCTGTTAGAGTGGCAACAATGAAGAATACAAATGACAGATGCTAGAGGGGTTATGGGAAAAGAGGAACACTGTTACACTGCTGGTGGGTCTGCAAATTGGTTCAGCCACTGTGGAAAGCAGTGTGGAGAATCCTCAAAAAATTAGGGCTGGAAACACCTTATGACCCAGCTATGCCACTCCTGGGAATTTTCCCAAAAGAGTTAGAATCAGCGTATTATAGTGATGTGGCTTCCTTAATATTTATAGCAGCTCAATTTACTATAGCTAGACTATGGAACCAACCCAGGTGCCCCTCACTTGATGAGTGGTTACAAAAACTTTGGTACATATATACAATGGAATACTATTTGGCCATTAGAAAAGACAATATTATGGCTTTTGATATCAAATGGATGGAGATGGAAAGAATTATGCTAAGTGAAGTATCCCAATCTCAGAGACTAAAGGGCCGAATGGTTTCTTTTATCTGTGGATGCTAGAATATATGGGGAAGCAGTAGGGTAGACGGCGAACCTAACAATACTACAAATTTTATGACTCTCAGAGTAATAGGGGGATGGCCCCCTAGGATACTTGGAGGCGTAGGGAGGGGGATGTGGAGGGTGGAGGGTGTATGAAGAACTCATAGGAGCCTGGAGAGTGGGAATATGGGGAACCATCCCCGAAGCCGATGTCATTCCTCCACAAGATACCCATTTAATGCATGAGTTCTTCTGGGGGAAACTGCAACAGGTGAAACCCAAGGTGGTCATCCATGTTTTGGCATTATCCATGGATGACAAAGTATATATACATTGACTACTGTTGGTTTGATGTTTCCCCCTCAATTGTATCTCTATGTACTTCTAATAAAAAGAGAGGCACAGATGATTGAGAACTGAATTCTGCAATTTTGGAAACACAAAGTGAGCAAATTGGTAAGAAGATAGAATGGGAGATGCCTCTAGTAGACTGTAAACCCCTTTAGGAATCCAACTATTTCTTTTGAATCCCTTTAGTTTATATTTTAACATGCTAAATATACATGTTAAGAACCAGTTTAACATTAAGTATAATGGATGTCACATGACTTCTTATAGATTAATTTAATTCTATGTCCATCCTTAGAACCTAATATACACAATTTCATTTCATTCATTTTTTTTTGGTTTTTGTTTTTTGCAGTGTGGGGATCGAACCCAGGACATTCATTATGCATGATAAGTGAGTGCTGTGCCACTGAGATACATCCTCAGCTGAAGTCATTTCAAATGAGAACATTTAAACTGCTATCTTTTCCATCTGGACTTTTTGTTGAAAATGTGGCTTATTCTTGGATTTTTCTTCTGGGGAAAGGAGAATATTTGCATTTAGCACCACCCATGTACCATTTGATGGCATACCAGCATTTGAGGATTAATATACACAGCATATGTACAAAATAGCATATTATACATACCTATGAGTATGTTACAATACATATCTTATATATGTTTTAACATAGGAATAAATAGAACAAGGAAGCCATTACATAGAGATTAAAGTGTTAGGAAAAGAGCCCGTTCTGCATCAAATGTAACTTAATCAAGAATGTTTTTCTTTGCTTGCCTCTGCTTGTATTGGAGCAAGTCAAAGGTAAAAAGGCTTAGAGGCGCCCTGATTCACTTGAAATAAAACCCTGATGCATTGAAATGAAGTTCCCATGGAAACCATTTCTGAAGTGATAAATGCTGCAAAATAACTTTTTCTCTGGTGTTGCATCATGCATTCAAGAACTCTATAAAGTTCCTAGAGGCAAGTGAACTTTTAATAAGCCCCCAGTTTTTTCTTTGCTTGTGAGTCTCAAGGAGAGCTTGACTTGTGGAGCTTAATTTTTAAATAATTGTTTTTCTCTGATTCTTACTTGTGCATAGTGGTATTGAGAACAGGATTGGAATTCATTACAGTTCTGGGATGTGGACAGTTCTAAGTGTAAGTTGGCCAGGGAGACAGCATTATTGTTGAGACTGAGCTGAGAGTGAGCAAGAGCAAGTCCTCCTTGATGTATGTGCATATATTAAAAACACATATACCAAGATGTGTGCAATAATGTTAAGTGAACTTGACTGGAAGAAGAAGGATTTCCTCCTTTGTGATATGATTTTGTTAACTTCTCCAAGAGGGCTCTAGCCCTTAACTCTGACCAAAAAATATACAAGCCATTTACTACCTGAGGCTTGAATTTTCCTAAGTAGAAATTTATTTCTTGGTTGTGAAATCTGTCATCCTTCATATATAAAAGTTCTAATAGAGGACACAAAATGCAAGTTGCTACACAAAACTTTGTTAGTCTTTATATCAGTCTCAGTTTATAACCTACATGTTATGACTTGTGATTGTCTAAATCCTCAGGCTCTTGCCCCTCTATGCTGTTACTACTTTCAGAGTTTCTCCCTCAGATCCAGTAATTTGAGTTTAATCTATTGCAGATATACTGGGGACTGAATTAGAAAAAGTTATATTCCATGCTTTTATAATTATGTCATTGTATATTCTATTGCCATGTGTAACTAAAAAGACCCAATAGAATAATGCAGATTTTTATTAAAAAGTGCAGGATAAAAAATCTTGGATGGGTTTTGTTTTAGCCCATGACTGGTTGATGTTTTAATAGAATAACTGATCTTATTAAGCAATCATTTTTTCCTTTTGCTCTCCCTCTTTCTCGTTGTTTCTTTTTTTAGATATGTATGACATTAGAATGTACTGTGACATTTATAAAAGCATGGACTATAGCTTTTCTTTTTAAGACCTAAGTCATTGCTCAAATGTCAGATTAATTTCATTTAAAATACACCTCTGTATTCCTCTTTTTCTATCTCTTTTCCTTGCTTTCCTTTTCTTCTTATTCTTATTATGTTTTACTTCTTTGTTTTATGTATTATTCTGTCTTCTTTCACTTGAATGAAAGCTGAACAAGGGCATATTTTTTTCCCACTGAAGACACAAAGACCTAGACTAGTTTTGGTGCCACAGTAGATGTGCAATAGGTATTTGTTGAAGGAATGCTATTCTTGGTTCACACCTTTCATTCATTCCTTATCATCTGACATATTTGCTGTAGGATCCAATTTCTGGACTTCAGATATGGACAAAGGTTGATATAGTTACTTTGGAAATTTTTGTTCTTAATCACCAAGATTAAATTGCATGAGGAGGCAGTGGGGGGAAATAAGAGGAAATTTTTTTTTATTTTTGAGTTTGGAGAAGTTTAAATAATTCTTTGATGTTAGTGAAATAATGAATTTCTTTCTCTCATGTCTGACACCTCCATCCACAATTTAACCTTTCCTGCCTCTAACACTTTCTACCTTCTTTTAATATCACTTGTTTTTAATCTATCATTAGTCTCACAAGATCTTTGTAAGTAAAAGTGCTGCTTCAGAGAATACATTGTCACTCACAAGAAGTTAGTATAGCCAGAGATTAAGACTTTCAATACTAGTACTGGATGGACCAGGGATGATTCAGAATTCTGAATCTATTATTTAATCTATCATTAAAAGGTAATTTTTTAAAATTGATAGCACAGTATGTATTTATCTAGTATGTACACCATACTAGATAAATCTAGCTAGTTAACAGATGTGCTACTTCAATACTTGTAATTTTTATAGTAAGAGCACTTAACATCCATTATTCCTTTTCAAGAATAAAATATCTTGTCATTAGCTATAGTCACCTTGCTGTACAATAGATTTCTTACATGCTTCTCATTTCAAAAGTTAAGATTAACAGATTTAATTGATGAGCTTGTTGTGAGTAATAAATGAGGTAGCATTCTTTGTATATTGCTATTAGATCCTTGGTGTCCATATGGGAATGTCAGTCACAGGGTTTGGTATACAGTAAGTGCTCAATACAAGCTTGCAAAAATTGTTTTTCCCATAGTGCTTTGTTCTTCATTACACTTAAAAGATGTAACTTGAAGCAAAAAACAGGTCATTAAAATCCAAGTGAAGATTATCAATGGTGTGAATGAACATTTCCTGGGGAGGATGGACTCTGGGGCAATGGTCCTGTGGGAGCATCTATAACTAGCTCGATGCGATCTTTGATCCAGAATAAAACTTCTTAGTTTCCTGTTATCCATGGTGTTCAGAATGGTTGCTGTCCCTTCTCTGGAAGCTGGACTGGTGCCGTGGGACAAAAGCACAACCAGAATGCTTATTATTCAGCTTAGCAAGAGAATGAATATAAACAAGAGGCTTCAATCCTGAGAGTGGAGAAGCGGAAGTAATGGGACCTGAGCTCCAAATTGTCGTCTTTTCTCCGCAGGGCCATTTGCTTCTTCACAAAAGAGATGGATGGGAGTCAGTAGAGAGCAGCAATAGGGCTCCAAGTGGAAGGGGGTGAGTGAGTGCTTGCCTGACCCACGGGGTCCTGCCATAGGGTGATTAGAGGCTCAAAGCCCAGGAGCCAAACGGACCAAGTTCACCTGCTGCTGGAACTCGGTAGCACTGGGACTTGGTGCAAGTTGCTCAGGTCTTGCTTTACATCATCTGCAAGATTAGGACAGTGTTTGAAGTATGCCTATTCCATAGTTAGTGCCCAGTAAATATTTCTTTTCTTTTTTTTTCTCCCTCCACATCCTTAATTTCCATGAAATTCCATGGTGTGTAGCCTCTCTGTCTCAAAGACTCTCTTCTTTCCCCCCTCACAGACCTTCCTAGGCTGTGAGGCTTAACTTAACCTTGTAGGCTTAACTGACCAGCCAGGACTTCAGATGCTCCTCTTTTTCCCTGTTTCTTGGCTTCTATGTGGTCACTGTGGTGGGGAACCAAGGCTTGATAATGCTGATTGGGCTGAATTCTCACTTGCATATTCCCATGTACTTTTTCCTCCTTAACTTGTCTTTTACAGATTTTAGTTATTCTGCTACTCTTACCCCTAAAATACTGGTAGGTTTTGTCTCAAAGAAAAACACCATTTTGTATGCAGGATGTATGACTCAATTCTTTTTCTTCTGTTTCTTTGTCTTTTCTGAATCCTTATTTTATCAGCAATGGTGTACGACTGCTATGTTGCAATCTATAAACCATTGCTGCACACAGTCACCATGTCTCCCCAGGTGTGTTTACTTCTTTTGTTGGGTGTTTATGGGATGGGGGCTTTTGGGGTTGTGGCTCATATGGGAAACTTAATGTTTATGACCTTTTGTTCAGACAACCTCATCAATCACCATATGTGTGACATCATAGCCCTCCTTGAGCTATCCTGCAATAACTCTTATGTACATTTGCTGATGGTCTTCATCGCTGTGACCATTGGCATTGGGGTGCCCATTGTTACCATTTTTATATCTTACGGTTTCATTCTTTCCAGTATTTTCCACATTAGCTCCACTGAGGGCAGGTCCAAAGCCTTTCGTACCTACAGTTCCCATTATTATTGTGGTATCTTTTTTCTTTGGATCAGGAGCTTTTATGTACCTCAAGCCACCTTCCTTTTTCCCCTGAACCTGGGAAAGGTGTCCTCCATTTTCTATGTTGCTGTGATCCCCATGTTCAACCCATTAATCTACAGTTTGAGGAATAAGGATGTCAAAATTGCCTTGAAGAAAACCTTGAGGAGAAAAATATTCTCTTGAAAGAGTTCAAGAAAGATGATCTAAAATTTTATCATAGTGTTTCTTTATTCATTGTTTTTTTCAGTGAAAGAATCAAGTTAGTGTTTTTCTGTCCTGTACTTAAATTTTGTTCTTAGGCTCATTTATTCCCTTCACTGCCTTACCAACCCAACTATTTCAATTACTCTTTGTAAAACAAAGGTATTTATTTTTTGCAATCACAGAGCAAATTGATCTCTAATGTACCTAAGGATTCATTTAATATAACTTCTTTATACAACACTAGGGATTCATAAGTATTTTGTATGTCGTCGATGGGCACATCTGTACTTCCGCCACAACTGGGACTGGAACCTGTGCCCTTGAATCTTAATCTACTTCAGTCTACTTTCCTATAGCTATGTTTCTTGTTCTTTCTTTCTTGTGACCAATTTCAGTTCAAAGTTTGTTATTATGGGTTTTTAAAGTAATATAATTCTGTTCACAGTGATACTATGCAACTTTTCATGGGTTAGTTTTTGAGTATAATTTTTGCTAGAGTGTTGGAGGTGAAAAATATGGTTGATTTGGTCTTGAGAAAAAAGAGGTATATTTTAAAATTTTGTGGGGTATAAGAATGGGAACTGCCTGAGATGGTGTGCAGAGCCCTATGATCTCAGGCTATTTCATTAGACTTTCTAAGGAAAAGGTAGGCAGATTTAACTGACTGAAAGATGTTGAATACAAGTTTTACTAATTATTTCTAGACTATGGAGATAGAAATTGGAGTCTTATTTCAAGGCTCTGAATAAGTTAGCTTAGTAATAGATAACTTCGAATGTAGGGGAGCCAACTGAGCCATAGTAACCAATTAGTTATTAGGAGAGACAAGTACCATTGCATTTTGAAAGATTGCATATATCTATAATCTTCTAATAGTAGCGCATAAAGGAAAGATATGGTGGTCTCAGCACAGGTCATATATTCACAGCATTGGGTAAATGGAGACAAAGCTTAATAAAATCTGAAGGACAGTTTTTTGGTCAGAACACATTATTGTAACAATTCTTTTTGAAACAATGACATGTGAACTATCAAGAAGCTAGTTGGACTTATGAACTTTTCCTAGTGAAGTCATCTTCTATAGAAAAACAGAAAGTTTCAATAATTTGGATAAAAGTTAATCTTTCCCTTTGGAATTCTTCTGTTCAATCAGCATGTAATAAAAGGAATGAAAGTGTAGGAGAGAATTATGCTTTTAATAATGTGGTAGAACATTTATAAATTAAGGATGTGATAGGCAATGTGAGGAATCAGTACAATGTAGGCAAATGGGAAAATGTTGCACTCCCTTTTAAACTGAAGTGGAAACATTATAGTAAAGTGCCAGATATTAAAAGTTCAATGAATTTTTTTTTTTGAAATGGCTCTGGTTACATACCACCATTTCGACTCAGGAATAGAAGATTCCATCATTTCAGAATGTTCTTGCTTGCTCTTACCCAGTAAATATTACTCCTTACTCTCTTCCTGGAAATATACACTATTTTTACTTTTATTAACACAGATTTATTTTGATCATTCTTAACTTTCCTATAAATGTTAAATCTCACACAAACTATTCTCCTCCTTATTATTATTTTGCATTGATGGAATCCAGGGCCTTGCTCATACTAAGCACATACTCTGCCACTCAGCTATATTCCCAGACCAATACATTTTAGCGCTTGGCTTGTTTCACTCAAGGTAGTAGATGTGTGATTCATCTATAACATTGTTCTTGGTTATTGCTTCTTAGTATGTGTTCTTTTGTATAAATGTATAGCAATTGTCAATTTTAATAGGCATTTGGTTTGTTTTCAGCTTCTGCATATTGTTAATAAGATTCCTATAACATTCTTGAAAATATTTTTTCCTTAAATAAATACTTATTTCTCTTGGATATGTCCCTAAAATCTACTGGGTCACAGGACAAATATTTGTTTAGGCTTCTAAATACTACCAAATACTACCAAATAGCCAGTATGATGGTGCTTGCCTGTAATCTTGGTGACTCAAGAGGTAGAGGCAGGAGGAACACAAGTTCCATGCATCCTCGGCAACTTAGCAAGACCCTCAGCAACTGAGAAGACACTGCCTCAAAGTAAAAAATAAAAAGGACTGGAGATATAGCTTACTGGTATAGCACAAAATAAAGTGGTTTAATCCCCAGTCTGGAGGAAAAAAAAGAAAAGAAAAGAAAAGAAAGAAAATTCCCACATAATAATGTTGGGCACTTCTTATATATTTATTAGCTTTTTGATCTGTGGTTTGTTCATTAACATGACTGTTCTTGAAGTCTTTGGGTAGGTAATTTTTATATTTATTTACTAATTTTTTTTAAAGAGAGAGGGACAGTTTTTCCTCTGGCCTTGGTTTCTCTGACAGTTGTGTTTGTGGTGCTGGGGTTCAAACCTGGGTCCTTGCACACACCAGGCAAGTACCCCAAACGCTGAACTGCTGCTCCAGCCCCCATAATGTTTTAATTTTAATAATGCAAATTAATCAACTTCTTTTACTGCTTTTGCTTTGTCCTGTTTAATTTTTTTAGTACCAGAAATTTGCAAAGACTTTTTCATGTTTTCTTTTAGAAGATTTGTGGGTTCTTTTTGTAATGTTTAGATTTTTTGATCAATTTCAAATCAGTTACACATATAGTGTGAGTTGGTTTTATTTTTTCATGAAGATAAATTGTTTCAGCACCATTTATTGAAAAGACTCCTTTCTAAATTTTGTTGACTGTGTTTATGTGGTTGTATTTCAAGATCAAATAATATTGTTGGAAAGATGTTGGCTTGGAAATGAAGTGTTATATTTTCCAAGCACAATGGTGAACATAAGTGAGAATAGATACTCTTGTGTTGCTTTGAAATGAAAGTACACTTATTCCAAGGAATTTTATGTCTTTTTTTCTATTTTAAATGGATATTTAAAATTCAGTTTTCAACAATTTATTTCTAATATTAGAAACATAGCTGAGTTTTGTATGTTGACCTTACATCTAGAAACCTTGAGAATTTTGTTTATTAATTCTGATTATGACTAAAACTGACAATAAAATAAAATAATAATAATAATAATTATTATTATTATTAGTTTGTATTTGTTGAGGTAGGAATTATGGGTGTCAAGATGCTGGAGGCAGGATGTAAGAAAAATGCCAGCTGGAGTACAAGGCAGAGATGAGTCATCATGTCCCTGTTTACTATAAGTTCTATTACCATGACAACTCCCACCTCTGAGGGCTGTTGCCTTGGCAACTCCTGCCACAGGTTCTGTATTCCAATCAGACAAAAATCAAGTAACCAGGAACGAGTGGAGCAAATCTTCAATAAGGTCTGTGAGGAAAGGACCAAAGCCCAGCTCAGAGTGCACATAGGACAAGACTCCTTTAGATACTGGGGAACTTGAGCCACTCTCTTGGGCCCACTCAGCTCTACTTTACTGAGTGTCACTTAAATCTACACTCTGCCTATTACTTCTGCAAGTCCTCCTCAATTCTTTATTGGGCTTTCAAGAAACCTCAACTGGACACCCCACTGCTATCAATGTCATCTGCAAATAAAGACAGGATCGATTCTTTCTCAATCATCTTTTTATCTTTCATTTCTTCTTTTATTTTCCTCATTGTATTGTCAAAGACTGCCAGCTAATCATGAATAGGTTTCTTCCTGTAGTTTTATTTTTTTGGTATCAAGTTCTGAACCCAAGGATGCTTTACCACTAAGCTATATTCCTAGTCCATTGTAATCTTTTATTTTGAGACTGGGTCTTGCTCAGTTGCTGAGGGCCTCACTAAGTTTCTAAAGTTGCCTTCAAGCTTGCAATTCTCTTGTCCCAGACTCCCAAATTTCTGGGATTACAGGTCAATGCCGCTGCCCCTGGCACCCTGTCTTGTTTCTAACCTTAGGGTAAACGCACTGAGGCTCTTATTATTGAATATGGAGTTTGCTATAGCTTTTAAAATTTTTGTTTTGTATATAGTGATCAGATTATGAGTGGATGATTAGCAATTTTTTTGTTTCTCTTGAGAATATATTGTTACCACACCTGGGTAAGTGGCTGTGTTTGGTTTCTCCTCCTGTACCACAAACACTGGGAGTCAGATTGGGAGGAAAATAGGTTTTATTCATTGCCAGCCTTGAAGGAAGATAGAAGAAAGTTTTGTTTTAAATCACGTCTTTGGAAAATTCAAGGAATAGAGAAGTTTTTATAAAGAAGAGAAGGCAGAGTGGGACAAAGGGCACAAAACAAGTCATTTTAGGAGGACAGTGTCAGACAACATGTGAGTGGCATCTGGTCAGGTGGTTACTGTTCTCAATGTGAGGAAGTTTAGAAGTTAAAACCATTTGAAGCTTTAATTTTCAGTATGAGGAAGTTGCCTTTAATTTTAGAGGGAGTATGTTTCAATATGTACAGTGGTAAAACTTTAAATAGTAAAAAACAATGTATACAGCAAAAATAAGCCTTTAGTTTCCCATGTTCATGTTCTTCCTGTGAAATAGTTATTCCCAGAAATAGTATAAGCATATATGAGCATATCTCTATTTCTATTAATTTGCATATCAATCTGTATATTTAAATTTCTAGAGACCCTCTTATGTATTAAAATTCTATGAAAGGGGGCTGGAGTGGTGGCTCAGCGGTTTCGGCGCTTGCCTTGCAAGCATGAGGACCCGGGTTCAAACCCCAGCACCACGTACACAACTGAGTGTTGGAGCAACTAAGGCCATGTGAAAAACTAAATAAAGTTGTTTCTCTCTCTCTCTCAC
>PVKS010048710.1:0-12300 GCA_004027875.1 Aplodontia rufa | reverse complement strand
TAAGCTGCTAAGTTTTAGGGTGCTTTGTTACACAGCAATAGCTAACTAATGCATGAAGCCCGAGTTACCAAATGGCCCAAAACTAAAACTGTCAAGGAGAGGAACTGGTGAGCACCTCAGACACATCATCACCTGCCAACTTCCTCATTGCAGGAAGTGGCTGAGCTAATTGCAGAAAACACCAATATCATATCTGAAATTAGAGTATTGCAAACTTCAGGTGCCTCCCTTTTATGGTCCCCTTGTGGTCATATTTCAAAATGTGCCAAAAAGTGAGTTTGCACCAGGCACCTTGGACCCAGTGAGGAATCCCTGAGATACAAGAGCCCTCAGGAGGAAGGGTGATGGCAGGAGCTGCCCATGTGCATCGGCAGCATGAAGGCCTGGAAGTTTCGCTCACTGCTTTCAGCCAGAACAGCTGGCCTTAGAACTCCCCAGGCCTCAGGAAGAGTCCAGCCTTTATAAAAAGCCACAGTGAAATCCTCCCCTTGTCCAAACACCTCTGATTCCCTCTGCCTAATTCCGCTCCAGTTCCAGGAACAAAGGAACACGCTGGCACCCAGGGTGGAAAGCTATGCCCTGGTGAAAGCCTGGATAACCCCTGGTCCTGGTAAAAGTGGATTATGTGTGAAGAAAGTCACACACCCAGCAATAAAACCTGTGTCTGATGCAAGAAAATTAGGACAGAAATATATTTGGCAACGATTACTCCCTATAATCTCGAAGCCATTTACCTCTTGGAACGAAAGCATCCTCGTAAATATTGGTCTCAATGTTTATTTTGTGAGCAGAGACTGGAAAAAACAGAAGAGGAGGCAAGAGAACAGGCTTCCAGCCCCTGTATAAAGGATGGGTTTCCACCAAGTACTGATTCGCCTTGGTCAGCCAGGCAGGTCACAGGGAACAAGCTCTGATCACTGAGCGGAGGTAAACAGCACGTGATGCTGTCTCTCATCCTTTGGGGAACTTGAAAAGAGAATCCCTAGATCCCACCCTATTCTCCCTCCTCCCACCTGTCCCCTCCCCCTCATATCTATGGTTGCCCTAAATTATGTGTTGTCACACCCCTGCTGGGTCCATTATGTGATCCTGCTGGCCTTTCACCCAAGATTGGGATTCCACCCTTGACTCTCTGGGTTTGGCTAATTCTGCTCTTTACCCCACCCCCTAGAATCCAATGATACTTGTGCAATCATTTGATTCTGGAAAGTTCACAATCTAAGCATTAATATCACTTGTAGGGCAAAATGTAGAATAGTCAAGAGCCTAGGGGATGGGTGATGTGGGAATAATTCTAGTTTAATGTCATATGCCTAACACATGTTGCTTTGTATGCATTTATGATCATATAATAACTTAACTCCTTATGTTTATATATAATAAAAAAAGAAAAGAAAAGAAAATCCCCTGTTGCACTGGCAAGTAGTGACCTCTCTCAAGCCTCAGGACACATGGGTGCCCATCCCCCATGGAGGACAGCCCGACAGCCTCATATGGAGGGAAGAGCCCAGGAAAGAGATATAGGATTACTGTCAACTCCTTTAACTTCTCCGTACCCCATCTGTAAAATAAGAACAAGAATCTACACTATATACAATAAGTTACTGTATCCTGATCATCAACATATGTACCAGGAAGCAAGCTAAACATAGTTTATTTAATTCCCACAGTCCTGGGAACAGATAAGAAAGTTAAATAACTTGCCCTGGATCTCACAGTTAGCCAAGAATCCTGCTGGGATTTACTCCCAGGTCTCTGGTCTCAAAACATATACTCCTAACCACTGGACTACATGGCCTCATGCCTCCCAGGGATTAGGAAAATTAATGCAAATGAAATCTCTGTGTTAACCATAAAGTGCTAATCAGATACTAGCAGCTATTATTAATATTATTATTACTGTAATAGTTAAAAGAATAAGATCATAGCTTCTATCAAATGAGTCCAAAGAACACCAGCGTTAGATAGACATGTTTATAATATACAGAAAAGAGGAGGAAATGTAAACCAAACTATTGACAAATGAGCGAAAACTAAAGGTAAATAAAAGGGAGTAACATTAAGCAAAGAGGTCATAAGCACATCCATTCAGTTAGGCCCTGTTTACCCATCTGCTGAGACCTCAGTTGCTTCTGCTGGTCCCTAAGAGAGGAAAAACTCTCAGGTGAGTGCGGACAAACTGTGTAAGACATAAGCCTTCTGATAAAGACAGAACCTCAATCGGTATTTTGTCTGAACATCATTTCTCATCAAAGTACAAGGGCTTAGTTGAGCTAACAAGCCATTACCCTTTAACAGAGACTAAATATTGACCCTAGTCAATGAATTTACATACTCTATGGGTTTAGGGCAATGTGAGCCTCTGCAACAGATTTCAAGCATCATTCTAGAGACCACGTATGTAGAGGGAACCCAGCAACCAGAGAGTATGGGTCTACTCCATAGAGCTTGCTGCTCTAGGAAAACACACATCCTCTGACTTGGTGCACTGGGAGCCTCCCCAAAGCTGCTGGACTTTGGTCCTAGGACCTATCCAGAGCCTGAACTCTTCCAAAGAAAGAGAAGAGGAGACACACACTGCCTTCTCCAAGAACTTCTGTCCCGGTTCTACAACCCTCATGCCACCAGCAGCACCCCTCCCTGGCCCCAGACTCTGCAGTGTCAAGTTCAAATAAATGTGGTCCAGCTTCAAAGATAACTTTTTTTTTAAGAGAGAGGGACAGTGAGAGAGAGAGAAACAACAATTTTTATTTAGTGTTTCATGTGCCCTTCATTGCTCTGAGACTCTGTTGTGTACGGGGTGCTGGGGTTTGAACTCACGTACTCGCACAAACCAGGCAAGCGCTGGTAACCACTGAAGCCCCATAACTTTTTTTTTTTTTTTGAGACAGGGTCTTGCTAAGTTGCCTAGGGCCTTCCTAAGTTGCCAAGGCTGACTTTGAACTTGCGATCCTCTTGCCTCAGCATCCCAAGCTGGTGGATTACAGGTGTGCACTACCAAGACTGGCTAAAGGTAACATTTTAAAAGAATACAAATTTCTGGGCTGGAGAAGTTGGCTGGCAGTTACAGCACTTGCCTTGCATGAGCGAGGACATGAGTTCAAACCCCAGCACCTCGTACACAACAAAGCTTCGGAGGAATGAAAGTCACATGAAAAATTAAATGAAAATTGTTTTTCTCTTTCTTTCTCTGTCTCTCACTGTCCCTCTCTCTTAAAAAAAAAAAAAGAATACTAATTTCTTTGTCTTTCAAGGGGAGCCAGTACTTAATGGCTGCTCTTCTCTCCAACAGCAGCCTCTCTGGACAAGACCTCCCCCACTTCCTCTGCCCCTGAGCTCAGATCATTCTTCTTCTCTCCCTCCTCTGCCCTCATCTCCAGCCCTCTATCCCTTATTCCAGCTTGGCCAGGTAAGTCCTTCTCCCTTTCTCCTCCATCCATCTCTCTGCCTTGTCACCAGATTGCATATGTGCTGAGAGCCGGGATGCCAACCGCAGAACCCACCTTGGAGAGAAGAAGGGAGGGTGTCGACTGCGAAGGAGGAAGTATTTAGCAAGAAAGGAAAGGTGAGAAACCACTCCAGGACAGTATGATGGAAGGCCATCCAAGGGTGGATTGGTGAGCAGCCGGAGATGCAGACCCCAAAGCTAGCCACATTCCTCCCCAACCCCCAGCAGCATCAGCATCGGGAGCTGTCTCTGGATCATCCGGACTGCATCCACTCTCCGCAGGAAGACTGAGAATCAGAGCACTAGTAGGAACCTACATAGGAACATCCCCTCCTGCGCCCTAGATCACAGAGGGCCCATGAGACTCAATCTGGAGCCAAAGCTAAACGCACAAACTTCAAATACACATAGGGCAGACCAAGAAGCAGGTGAGGGTGGAAGCAATGTCGCGGAGTAGTCCGGTAGAATATATCGTACACCAGGGGCCACAACGGTGTGTCTGCCTGGGCACAGACTCGTTCCACAGCACTTCTGACCAACAAATCATCCAGCTGTCCAGACCCAATACCACCTGCCACCCTGCAAGTACACCTTTTGATTCCCTCGTCCCACCAGTAAAGAGGAAGTCATTTTCAAATGCTCATTCCTGTTTCCCAGGACTGCTTAGCCAAAGTCACTTGTAGGGGAGTGGGTTCCGTTTGAGAAGCCCCCGTCCCCCATTAAATGCAACAGGAAGGCCATGCTCTTCCGATAAGAGCACAACATGGCCACCTCGGCCCCTTGCATGCAGGGAAACAATCCAGCACCACCTCCCCAGCTCTGTAAGCATCCTGTAAGCCAAGGACTGATTTTCCACACTCCTGAGTGCCTGTCAAGAAGTCACAGATAAGAAAATCCACCTTCTCAGCGATGCTGGGGGCTGCAACAGTCTGCCACTCTCGGAGGTGGCAATGCTGTCTGCTGGGGTGGGGCCTTCCAGCGCTTTCGGGAACTCTGAAGTGCGCTCTTCCTCTGTGGGGCACCCATCCAACAGCACCGGCTGCCTTCACACAGCTGCTGCAACAGCTGAAAGGGCTGCTCAAGGGGAGAAGGGCAGGTGTAATGGGATGGTGTGGGAGCTGCGGGTGGGGATTTATCCAAACCAGAACAGTGGGAATGTTTGAGCAGAATGGCTTGGGGAAGGCAAGGCCTGTAAATAGAACAGTAGGACATTTCTCTTTAGGCAAAGGTGAGAGGAATCGAATAAGGAATTTGAGATGAGAATGAAAAGTGAGGATTTACATTACTAACAGCACCAAAGTGCCTGTCCAAGGTGATCTTTTCTGTTCGCTAGCAGATAAGATGGTGTGAGCACCTGCTACCGCTGGGCCCCTCTGTTAGGCTGTATAAACAGCCCACGGACAGACAGGCATGTAGAAGAGGCCGTTTACTGCAATCTCCCAGCAGAGAAACCCCGGATGAGTCCCAGCCCGTGCATTATTCACTGGCTGTGTATCTTTCTGTTTACAAAACCTCTCTGTGCCTCATTTTTCTCATCTCAAATATAGAACCTTTCTCATAGGCTGTGGGGATTTGTATAAAGGGCCTTAGGCATAGTGCCTAGCACAGTATCAGCATTCCAAAATTAGATGTGATTAATTTTAGGAAGTTAGTTTTCAATAATGTCAAGGTAGATTCTGGAAGTGCTTACATCAGAAGAAATTTCTAAAGAAGGACAGGCAAAGTGCATGAGATGGGACACACATTCTCTTCTTGGATGAGGACACTGGCAAGATTTACAATACCTGTCCAGTTATGAAGTGCTGGTGGGGATGATCTTGAATTTTCACAGTTATTTTAATTAAAAGGCTTGGAAAAATAGGGAAAGTGTCTGCAGATAGAAATTTATCAGAAGTAGTCCTTTTAGGGGTTGGAGCAGTGGCTCAGTGGTTACAGCATTTGCCTGGTGTGTGTGAGGACATGGGTTTGAACCCCAGCACCATGTGCACAACAAAGTCTCAGAGCAGCAAAAGCCACATGAAAAACTAAATAAAATTGACTTCCTTTCTCTCTCTCTCTCTCCCTCTCTCTCTCTGTCCCTCTCTCTTTAAAGAAAAAAAAAAAGGTAGTCCTTTTAAGGGGCTGGAGCAGTGGCTTGGCAGTTAGGGCACTTGCCTGGCATGCACAAGTGTATGGGTTCAAACCCCAGCACCACATACACAAGGAAGTGTCAGAGCAACGAAAGTCACATTAAAAACTAAAAAGAGTTGATTTGATTTCCTCTCTCCAAAAAAAAAAAGTAGATGTTTTAAGAGAAAAAAAAATCAATAGTTACTATGATCAATTGTTAAATCTCCATAGTCATAGAATCTAAAACACCGTTATCTAACATTTTGCCAAGAAAAATCCTAACTGAACAGTTACACGGTGAAAATCTAACAGCAATTATAAGATGCACCCCCGACCTCCGATGCTAAAGGGTGAGAAGCATCAGTGAATCAGTGAAATGTGGCATTTGCCGAGTTCTATCACAATGCATACTAAAGCATTTTCATCGAATCTCCACAATTAAATAGGTGTATTGGCATCCTTTTGACAGATAGGGAAACTGAGGCTCCAAGCAGTGCAATAATTTGCCTAGGGTCCTGTGACAAGTAAACCCTGAACTGGCAAACTGGATTCCGAGATTGAGGACCAAAGTCCAAGGTCTTAACCATGCTGCTGTGTACAAATCAGCAAAAATCCAACGCCGCGGAGTGAAGGGGGACAGGGAGAAAGAAGTACGCGGCAGTTTGTTCAAATTTGTGCCGCGGTGAAGAAAGGCAGTGCATGCACCGATGCAGAAGGGCAGGCGCTGCGCTGGCGGGGAGAGCGCAGACCGCGTCCCCGCCTTTGCAGAGCGCAGGGCTGGGCAGGGATGATTGGCAGCCAGTCGGACCACTCAGGGTGGAGGTGGGAGGAAACCCAGTGCGGGTGATCGGGAGGGCAAGGGACTTCTCACCAAGACCTGAAGATGAGGAGAAGAGGAAAGCCGCGTGGCGTCGAGCACCAGGGCTCCCCAGATCGCTCACGTGCTCCTGCCTCCCTTACGGCTGGCTTGTGACCAATTCTGACCAACAGAAAGTGGCACGCGCCACTTTGTGACTGAGTCGGTTAAGGCCTTTGCAGGAGTGACCTGGGGTAGGAAAGTGACCACTTGGGGAAGGACCACCCGATCCACACTGCACCTCCCAAGAGTGAGGCTTAAACTTGTATTGTGTCAAATGACAGAAATTGGGGGATTAATGTATTGCTGACGAAACCAACAAGAAAGAAAGTTTCTTGCAGGGGAAAGAGAAAATGCAAGACCTAGGGGAACGGGGAGCAGCCACCTCCTTCCCCTGGCTGGATCAAGAGCACCCAGAGGCCAGTGCCATGAGACGGGGTGGCCTGAGTGGCTTTTGTGCAGGTCATTCTCCGAGAGTGGATTAGAAGAGTAGACAGACCAAGTGACAGGCGCTGGAGACCCAACTGTTGTAAAAGTGTCCAGGAAGAGAAGTATTAAAATCAGGGTGAGAAATATCGCATGGAATCTATTCAAAGGTACTAATTCAAAAGCGAGGGACAAGAGAGAGAGAAGGCTGAAGCCAAGGCTGCCTCTGAGATTCGGAACTTGAGAGAGCAGGATACAGTGATGGTGTCCTTAATGGGAATGGGAAGATCCAGAGACGTGGATTTGTAGGGGACAGATGTGACTGAGGCTCAGGTTCTGAAAGGCCCAGCATCCAAGGGAACCCAGGAGAGCAGGCTCCCCTCTGCACACATTCCTGGGCCCTAACCCTTCCCGCTTCTCCCCACTCACAACAGGGTTCTGCTAGACATGCTCCCCAGATTAAGGCTTCTTGTGACAGGCTGGATTTCCTAAATGGCTTATAAAGACCAATTAATAGCACTAATTTGTCTATCAGCTTTTTCTGGAATGAGCTCCTAAGACATAATTACACAATTATCATTAAACCCATGGAAGAGCTCCCTGAGAGCAGTCAGCGATGAGATGCAGTTTTCCTAGGTGGCTGTCACCTGAGATGGCCATGGGAAAATGCAAAGAAATGGAGATGACGGGTGGAGAAGGAACTCCCTCCCACCTCAACATCACCTGGCCAATGTTCCCAAGAGAGGAGCGTGCTGAGACCTGATGCAGGCTTGTGGTGCTGGGGCTGGCCCTACCTGATCACAAGGTCGATGACCTACTCTGTGCACCTGAGAACTGGTTGATAGCGTGACGTTGGCTATGGCAAGAGTATTTACAGCCCAGAGATCAAAAAAGGCCACCACCACGTTCAGAAGCTCATCCCACAGACAAATCAAGGTCAGAGAGGTCGGAGTCCAGTCCGGAGGAAGAAAGGCTGTGTTCAGGGACCAAAGAATGCAAAAGAGGTAGCTTTGCTCACAGATCAACTTCTCAGCCCCAGGAGAGGGTGGGGTTCTGGGTATAGGATAGGCAGATATAGAGGGAGAGGGATGAGCTAGAAAAGGGGAGGAATACTTGTGCTTTTTCTGGGAATAGGCGGAGATCTTTCTGGAACTCAGATGCCACCTCTTTTCACTTTGTTCATGGTCTGGTGTTTCTGGTCTTGATGGCTGATAGGTGCCTTCAGCCCTGACATGGAGGTGGGGGACCTAGGAAAGTCTAGGTCAAATCAACCCTATATAATAGTTCTGGACCAAACATTTCTCAAATGATTGACCTGTCTACACGCAGTGCTAAGTGGAATCTGACCCAAAGGTTAAGGCAACAAGGAGACAGACGTCTTGTTAATGAAGGCCATCAGACATCTGCAGGCCCAAGTGAAAAGTGGCCTTCAGGTCCCCAAAGAGTAACCTAGGCAACCATTATCAATAAACACAGGTCAGAGGCGTGATCTACGGAGAATCGAGCGGGAAACTAAGAATGTAGTGCCCAGATGTGCGACTGCCAAACTTAGTAATTTTTTAGATTAATTATAAGCAAGTGAATCTGGAAAGTTTATTCAGGTTTTTTCCTCAGTAGCAGGAGTAAGGAGCCCATTTCCCAACACAGCACCAACAGAAAGAAAGCTTGCAGGGAGGTGGGGGTTGCAAGGCCACCTCAGTATATGGCCCTGTTCAGCTCTTAAGTTATACTGCAAGCTTTATAAAAATGTTAATGTTTATCCCATTGTCAAATATACATAAAAAGAACAGCGAGAGGGAGGAAGGGAGGGGAAGGGGAACTACCAGAATTGAGTTAAAACAAGTTATACTCCAAGCTTTTATACATATGTCCTTTATATACTGTTGTCACCTATATTAAAAAAAACATTTTTCCTAGGTATAATAATTATGTTAATATACTTGGCTGTATTGGAATAAATATATACCCCAGAAAGAGGCAAGGGAGCAGGGGACGGAGGAGAGAGGTGGAGGAGTGCTGGGGAGGTGTTGACCAAAGTATATTGCTGTATTGTGTGTATGTATGAATATGTGAGAACAGATCCCATCATCATGTACAGCTATAATGCACCAATAAAAAATGTCTAAAAATGATCATCTGAGTCATTTTTGATACCTATCTTCCCCTCGTCTCCCAAGACCAATCCATCAAATCCTGCCAACACCGTCTCCCAAATATATGTACATGATGTGGTCTCTGGCCCACTCAGCTGCAAGCTTTTATTTCTTACTGGTTACACTCATACTCTACCAAGCACTTTCCCAGTCTGGAACTTTGCGTACTCTGTCCCTCCCTGATTAAGAGTGGTGAGTGGTTGGGGCCTGGTGCAGGGGTATATGCCTGTAATCCCAGGGGTGCAGGAGGCTGAGGCAGGAGGATTGCAAGTTCGAGGTCAGCCTCAGCAACTTATTGAGGCCCTGTCTCAAAATGAAAAATGAAAATGGCCGGGAATGTATCTCAGTGGTGAAGTGACCCTGGGTTCGATCCCAAGTACCAAAAGAAAAAGGGGGGGGGGGTTGGGATGTCTTTCAGGTCTCAAGTTCAATGTCACTTCTCTGGAAAATATCCCCAGACCACACCATCTAAAGCAGCACCCTGTATGATTTTTCTTTTCTTTTTTCAAAAACTTTATCTCCTTCAAGATACTTTTCCAATGAACACTTCAGAGTTAATTTGTTGTACAACTTCCTTGTTGGCTTTCTATCACAAGGGGCACTCTATGAAGTCAAGATGGTTTTCTATCCTATTACCCACTTCTCCAGGGGACCTGCCACATAGTTAGGGACCAGTAAGTATTTGCACCAAAAATATTAGGAAAGAGGCAAACTCCCCAATTTTGTAGTTTTAAATGAAAACATGTCTAGGCCTCCTTAATTTTGGAAGATTTTGCTATTAAAAAAAAAAAGTTCAAGCAAATTGAACCCACAGCATAAATGATTTCACTAATACCCTGATAATAATAACCAGGTGGCACTGTAGAATTAAGATGAAGGATCTCCCACCATTCTGATAATGGAGTGCATTTCAGTGGCGATGTATCCAAAATATTGTGCCCACTCTATCATCCATAGCCGCTTCCAATCCCCATAGTGGCCTCAGATAAAATCAAGAGGTGGAGCCTGGTGCAGTGGTGCACACCTATAATCCCAGTGGCTCCAGAGGCTGAGGTAGGAGGATCACCAAGTTCAAAGCCAGCCTCAGCAATTTAATGAGGCCCTGAGCAACATAGAGAGACCCTGTCTCAAAATAAAAAATGAAAAGGGCTGAGGATGTGGCTCAGTGGTTAAGAATCCCTAGGTTCAATCCCCAGTATCAAGGGGAAAAAAAGGAACCGAAACTACAGACACTGCAGGGCAGGGCTGGGGCCAGAGCGACTGCCAATGACCTCCTCCACGTGGGGTACACATTTAACATCATCCCCTCCCCCGAGTGCACGCATTTCTTCCTTGAAACTATGATTTGCTTTAACCAACAGAATATAGCAAAGATGAAGGGTTTTTTTTCCCTAATTGGTTCATTTGGATTTCACCAAAACAAGGATTATCCTCTGTGAGAGATGAGATTCTCCTTGCTGGATTGAAAAATAGAGCAGCCATGTGAGTGGCCTCTGCACTGAGGAACTAGGTCACAGGCTCCATGACCTGACAGCAGCTTCCAGATGACAGCCAGCACACATCAGGGCCCTCGGTGATGCAGCTGCAAGGAACCCTGTGACAGCCTCAATCACACAGTACCATGAATGAACTTTGGAGGGGAAGGGGTCTCCAATTGAGCCTCCAATAAAAATGCAACCCAACCAATGCCTCAACTGCAGCCTTTAGGGACACTGAACAGAAGCCCCAGTTAGGAGCCGGGTGCAGTGGTGCACACCTGTGGTTCCAGCTACTCGGGAGGCTGAGGCAGGAGGATTGCAAGTTTGAGGTCACCCTCAGCAACTTAGCAAGACTGTGTCTCAAAGTAAAAAGTACTGGGGGTGTAGCTCAGTGGTAGAGTGCCCCTGAGTTCAATCCCCAGTACTGAAAAAAAGAGTGTGATGATTTGTTACGCAACAACAAACACTAAATGTGATGGATGTGAGCTGATCCCAGGGAAGAGCCAGGAACAGGAAAAGAGAGTACTAGAGACTCCCCAACACCCCCTCTTTGTAATGCCTACTGCTAGCAGTTGTGTGTCTCTGCTCCCAGACAAAGCGTTTCAGGTACTCCCTAGGAAGCCAATGTGTCATTCATCTACTGAGCACCTACTATGTGCCAGGCCCTATGTTGAGGACTAAGGATTCAAAGTTGACTATAACATGGCCCTTCTTTTAAGGAGCTTACGACTAGCGGGAAAGAGTACACAGATAACCTGAGCTACTCCTTTGTTAGCACATATTTACAGAGGGCTGCCAGCGTGGCAGGCACTTTGCAAAACACGGTGACCGGGGAACCTGCTCAAGCTGGCATGTCAATCAAATTGAGGAGCGGCTCAGCGGAGTGCTGAAGTCACCTGCTGCCAGCTCACAAGAGCCAATCCTTTCATTTTCAGGAAGCTTGTGAGCCAGCTGTTAAATACAATCATCAGTAGAAGTTAGGTTATTTTGGCTTTACAAGTAGACAACTTATATTTAAAAAAAATAAAAATAAAAAATGTAAGCTGGGCAAGGTGCTGCATGCCTGAAAGCCCAGAGACCTGGGAGGCTGAGGCAGGAGGATCACAAGTTCACAGCCAGCCTCAGCAGCTCAGCAAGACCCTGTCTGAAAATGAAAACTGAAAAGGGTTGGGGGTATGGCTTAGTGGTTAAGCAGCCCTGGATTCAATCCCCAGAACCAAGAAAAAAAACAATGTAAGAAATACATAAAGTGTTGGAGACATGACTTGAGGCATTGGGATCATTCAATGGCAGCCTGGTGGAACACAACGTGGGATGCCAAGAGGCAGCGTGCCTGCAAGAGGTCATGTCTCCAAGTCACCAGATGCACCCTAGGAGCCTTCAAGTCATCCAGCCACCCGGCTACCAAACTTCCCTTAGAATGTGTATCTTGTTTGACGTTTAGTCTTCCAAAAACGAGCCTTACAGATTACACGCTGTCCTCAGAATACTCTTTAGGATTACAGCCACAGCCCTTCATGCTTCAGAGAGAGTCGATCAGACAGGAATTCTTGGTCTTAAAAGTTCCTTAGAAGTTTTTTTTAATGTTTATGTTAAACCCCATAGTTGTCTTGTGAGTGCCCTCCCCAGCCGCACTGTATCCAAATTTTTCTTTTTGAGTCTTTCTTTCATACCAAAGTCCAATCGTCCATAGCCATTCACAGCAACGAAGGCCATCAGTCCCTAGCTATTTGTGTACATTTTGATGTTCCCTAGGCTCTTGAGGTTACTTAAGTACACTGCACCCATTTGGTGGAATATCATGTACCGGCATGCAAGCAGATGTGTCTT